>VNJZ01000003.1:0-97819 GCA_008042795.1 Drosophila asahinai | reverse complement strand
CGATGGAGCGAGAGGGTGAGTATTGACCTCTCGTTTTGGCTCAATGCTTAGGAACACTTTTCGCGTGTCTTGCTAATAAATATAATAAATATTTCAGAAATATGAAGGAAAATATGTGAAAAATCTCGAACAAAAATAAGGCGAGAAAAATACATTTTTGAATTGCATTTCCAAGTAAAGCGGCCACAAACAACCCAAAAATATGCCGAAAAAAACACCGCACACACACACCCATGCATCGAATTCAACCGACAAAAAAGTTCAAAAGCAACACACACACACACACTGACAATCTCACATAAAAATCAAAAGAATTCCACTTTTTTTTATTTAGACCCCGTCGGCTTCTAAATCGATTTATCAAAAACAAAACAAAAAAATAGAAGCGGAAAAGACGAAGGCAAAGAGATAAAAATTGAATATAAAAAGGTAACGTAAAAATCGAAGAAACCTATACACACACACACACAGACACATGAATTGATTAAAAAGTTGAGGGAAAAAAAACAAGTATACAAAATTGGGAAAGGGAAAGGGCGCGGCAGCGAAAAAGGAGGAGGAGAAGAAGGAGAACGACGTGCTGGGGCACTTATGATCTCCGATCGTGGAGAGAGAATGAGGAGGAGGAGGAGGAGAAGGAGACGGAGAACGAGGAGAAGGCCTCAGGTTGCTTTTGCTGACCGACGCTGCCGCCGCGCTGTCTGCGTTTGAATAAGCCCACACAAACAAACACCGAACGCCAGAAGGAGAGAGAAGACCCGAGAAGAACGGGGCACGTAAGAGAAGGCGCGAAGAACTCCACAAGATGGAGCTCTGCGAAGAGGAAGAAAGAAGAAGCACAAATGCGTATCCTGGCAGACCCAAAATCCTATATATACCTACATAGATCCTATATATGTACACATTATATACTGAATACAGGAGATCTTCTACAAAGTCCGTCTTTGTCTCCTGCAAGAATCTTCTTCAAGCTCCGTACTCAGACACGCGAAAAGTGTTCCTAAGCATTGAGCCAAAACGAGAGGTCACACTTTTCGTGTGTCCGAGTACGGAGCTTCAAGCTGAAATACAATGTATTTCCCAACACTACTTCTAGGGAATTTAAGTCAACGATAGTAAATTCCCAGGAATGCAATCATTGATCACCTAAGGACGAATATCAGGTTATGAAAGCTCTTACCTAAGAAGCCCTTGTGGGAAGCAAAACGAAGAAAAGCAGGAAATTCCTGAACTATGAACAAGAGGCACTCTCATTTAGCTTATGACTAAACCCCCAGAGCAAAATATATATATATTTGTATATAGACGAGCCTTATCAGGCGATAAGATCAAACAAAGGCGATTCAAGTGCCAAGTTCTATTTGTCGGCCAATAAAAGTCGATTCTGTAAACAATTTTCGACGGACTGGGAATGGGGCTCGAGCAATTACAAAGTGCACTATAGTGTCCGTCGACAATCGGAATCAGAATACCCATATAGTATGTATGTATACGTATATATTATATGGACTCGGTGCCCACTCATATCGGCACTATCTATCTGAACACGTAGTGCCCCCGGGGTTATCTCTTTGCCACTGACCAACCACTCTGGGTATCTTTATGGGGTACGTCACCCCTCGAATAAACCCTATTACCCCCCACCGATCCACGTGGGCCGATCACGTTTTGGGTACCGAACAAAAACTAGACCCAGGAAAACATTGTGCGACCGACCGCTAAATTATATCAGCAGAAGGCCTAAATGATATTATTATTATTACAAATTGCATGTTTTACTCTTATTTCACCAGCGTTTTTGCAGTGCAATCCGATCTTGACTATAACACGTCTCCGCTGCATTTCAGATTAATTCATATCAATCTGTGTGTTGTCTGGTTTGTTAAACTATCTGTAGTGCTGGGGCGGAAAGCCTGTCTTTCAAATATTCTGATCGCTCCTTATCAGCTTAATATAATTAATTAATTGATTAGGTTATATTCTCTCAAGAAGCTCAACGAGAGCTAGATCATCGTTTTACTGTTCGCAATTGAAGCTACACCCAAAAAAAAAAAACAAGAGTTTCCCCTTTCTAAGACAACGCTTAAAAGTATACTCAAGCAGTATAACAAGTTTAGTATAAATTTTATACTTCAAACTATCAAATGTATATTCCAAAGTTTACTTTTTATACTCTATAGTTTCAATTGTGTATTTTCGAGTATTATTTTTATACGAACCTACACCGAAAATTCGATAACAAATCGAGTTAGCTGGAATTTAGTGCTTTTTTGTTAGTCGCGTTAGTGATTATTATGAAATATTGGTGCAGATGAGTATAATATTTATACTTTCGTAGTATTAAATTGATAAGCATCTTATTAAGAAATTTTTCATACTCAAGAGTATAGAATTCATGTAATAATTTTTTTTTTTTTTGGTGTAGATTGCCAACCTTCTCAAGGTAAAACTTCAGTATTACTTCCAGAATCTATGGTTACCTAAACCACTTTCAAGAAATGGTGTCGTGATAGATGATATATTTTTCTTCTACAGCTACTTGAAAGGTTAGCAAAGCTTCCATCATGATAACCTTCTAAGCACCAAGTTTCTGAATCACCCATCTTTACTACCAGGAACGTTGTACCTTATTCAGTTACCTAACCTCTGGACTTCGATCTCTTTTTGTACTATTTCGCACTCTAATCAGCCCCCTTTGACTCTTCCCAATGCTGACTAACTACAGGTTATGTAACTCGAAAACCCAAGCCATTTATGGTCTTTTCACTCGTATGACGCCTGCATTTTCCGATTTTCTGGTTCATCATTTGCTGGGCTACTGGGAATGTGTGAAATATCCATTTTCAGTCCATCAGTGCCCCCCCACCCCCCTTTCAAAATCTTAACGACTTCCAATGGCGGCATTAAGGATCGTTCGCCAGCACGATCGTTACGTTCGTCGTTCGTCGTTCCCCGTCTCCGTCTCCATCCCCTTATGATTCCCAATTCCCGATTCCTCGACTTCTACTCCGACTCCAAGTCCGATTCCAGGTAACTACGAACCGAAGCGAACTCAGGCGCCTAATGGATAGTTCTTCTCGGAAAAGAAAGCGGCCTGCCAAAGCTGCGAGTCAAAAAGCCAGCGTCATGGTAAAGTAACGTTGTCGTCGTCGTCGTCGTTCCCCCTTCCAAGCCCACTTCCATCCCACGCCGCCCCTGGTTCCCGCTCCTGCCCGGTGCCTGGTGCCTGGTGTATGGTGCCCCTATGGGCCAGACATTGGGCCGCCGACTTGGCGGTTTTGGAAGGCGCATAAAAATGCACGCTGACCATATACAAAGGAAAAAACCGCGCCACATAAATTTGTGTATGTGTGTGTGCCCGTGAGCCAAGGAGAAGCAGCAAAAGGAGGCGGAAGAGGGGCTACACTGCGATAAAAGTATAAAAGTAAGCAATGCAAGACATAAGAAAAAGGAACGATCTGCACGTTGCGTTAAAATAATGTACATAATTCAATCCTGTGAGCTTTATGTAAAATCAAAAGGATTCCAGATATTTTCGAAATGGTAACTTAAAGTTTTCAAAAAGATTTATTATTTGATCATTATGTCTTACATTCCTAAGGATGCTTTTCGAATAAGATGCTTGTATTAATTTTGCACAGTGCATACATGAGAAAGGCAATGCGCGAAGGCAAAACTTTTATTAACTTTTCCGAGAATTGGAATTTCTTGGATCCTTGTGTTGCCTGTTTTTCGACTCGCTTCGCCTGACTTTTAATGCGCTGCCCTCCTCTTCCTTCCATTCGTCGTCCTCTCTCTCTCTGTTTCTATCTGCTTCTCTCCTTCGCGAAGGGTCTTCTTCTTGCTGCACACACACAGCCACACACACCTTGGAGCTTCAGGTGTTCTGTCGTCTTCTTCCTTTTGGTGCTTCCTCCTCCTTTGCGCCTCCTTTAAGTCTTCTCTTTGGAGCTCGGCTAGTTAGCAAACGTCGCTGCTGCTGCCGCTGCCGCTGCCGGCGTCGCAGTTTTGCGGTTGCAGTTCGCGGCATTCTTTTTGGCCAGGGGCGGGGCTCAGAGCGGTCTCGGCCCAGAAGGGGTCAGGAGGGGGCCGCCGTCGATTTGCGTCAATTTTTGTTTTGCAGTCGAACGTGAACCAAAATGAACAAAGCGCATAAATAACGTAAAAAAATTTAAAAAAAAAAGGAAATAGCCAGAAGAAGGCGCTGCCTGGGGCCTGTGCCTCAAATATTGGGGCCCTCCAACGCCAGCACACGAACACGTAACACACACACACAAAACAAAAAAGAAGAAGAAAAACATACCGAACCACAGAGCCCAGCGCCTACAGTTGAAGTCAAATGAATAGCAACTTTATATTCTATTCTGAATGCTGCCTTTCAAATCTATGCAGTTTTGGGGAAATAGTACCAATTCGCTCCTTTTATTTAGCCTCCATCCTTCTCTTCAGTTGTACTTATGTTATTTAGTTTCGATTACCGATCTAATCTTATCGCTATAAGATTTATTTATACCTAAAACACTAGTCATGCCAGATGATGGAATCGAATCAAAAATAAACAATATAAAAATATGAACTAACTTAAATGTGAAATCTATAGTAATCCTTTGGTTATTTTAAAATTTACGCTAATATCTTAAGAATTGCGTTCTGTAGCTCCCATAAAAAGATTATCCTCGATTATATCTTTTCAGTTTTCTGAGCTTTTTTTAACCGATCGTTTTCTTTTTTGACCATTGCTATTAGTGTGACCGCTGCTGTGAACACAGCAACAGACCAGCGGACGCCTACGTGCGCAGCCAGCAACAACAACAACAACAACAAGAAAAGGCGAAGGCAACAACAGCAACCGAACAAAAAGTTGCCTCTGCCGATGCAGCTGTGCACAGCGGTGCCAGGGGAGCCAGAGGCGGGGGAGCCAGAGGTGGGGGAGACGAAGAGAGAATCGTATCGAAGACTGTGTGGCGCACTCTGGCAGACAAACTGGCAGCTCTTCCTCTTCTTCTCTCCACTGCTTCTGCTGCTGCTGCTGCTGCTTTTGCTTCTTGCTTGTTCCTCCTCCTCCTCCATCACTTCTTCTTCTTCTTTGGCTGCGCCCCAAGCAGCGCAGCATAAAGCGCCACACTTGCAGTGGTGTGCGTGCGTATGCGATTACGAGTTCACTCTCGCACTCGTGCTCGTTGGAACTCCCGGTCCTCCTCCTCCTCTCCCGCTGGCTACCACTCTGCGTCTTCTTCTTCTTATTCTTCCACTTCACAGCTTTATGTGTGTGTATCTGTGCGGCATTTGTATTTTTAGTACAAAATTGTTGTTTAAACAAACAGGTTTTTTTTACACCGCACACACCACACATAACTCGTCTTTCGAGCTCCTCTCTCTCCACTCTCCACTCTCCGGCTCCCCTCTCGCTCTCTCTCTTGCTGGCTGCCCCCACTCTTTTGCAGCGCCACACTTTGTATGCCGGCAACGCCGACGTCGATGCTGACGCCGACGCCGATGCCGGGAGTCGACGCCTCCGCTTGCAGTGGTTGCTGCGCCGTTGTCGATTTTCAATTGGAAAGACACAGACAGAGCGGCAGCGCGGCAATCAATGAGACGGAGAGGGGGGGGGCGTAGAGGGAGCTTAGCTAATTTAAGTTGGCCAGCCCTGGCGCCATGTTCGTTTCTTTTTTGTTGTGCGTCAGCCCTGGCTGCTCCACAGGAAATACACACCACCTCGCTCTCACTGGAATGCCAGGAGTGTGTGAGGGAGAGAGAGCGATGGAGCTTTAAGGATCATGGCTTCGTGCCACGTTCGCAGGCAGCGACAACAACAAAAAGCTATACTCAACAAAACGGCGCCTCAACGTCTGCGTTGGCGGCAGCAGAGAGAGCGAACGAGCGAGCGCTGCACAGTGGCAATCGGCAAGGTGTACCAAGCTAATGTTATTTAATTTAATTTCGTATTCACACGTTTCGGTTAACTGCAGGCGCTAGAGCGGGATGGCCGACGCTATCCGACGGATAGCGGACGTAGGCAGCAAGCGCCAAAGTTCGTATCTGTGTGCGGATGAATGCGGTTCGGAGAATGAACGAAAAGAACGACAGAGGAAGAGAGAGAGGGAGAGCATAAGAATGAGGGGGCTAGCGAGATATGGGGAGACAGAGAGCCACATTCATCCAACGCCTGTTCATTCGCTGACGTCGCTCTGTCTGCTCCAAAAATGAGAGAGCAAGCGAGTGAGCAAGCTCACCCAACAGGTACTCACAGCCACAGCCAAGGAGCCAGAGGGATAGAGAGGGAGAGGGCTACCGCCACCGAGAGCCAGCCGAAAGGGAGCGAGATTCCGAATCCGATTCCGATTGTGGCTGCCGCTGTTGAAAATCGGCAACGTCGCCACCGATCGCCACCAGACAGAATGTCGCCAGTTCATGCTACGCCGCCAGACACTCTGCCGTCGCTGCTGCTGCGGCTGCTCTCGCTGCCGACGTCGGCGCAGCAGTCGCTGCCTGCGCCGATCGCTGGCCACACCAAAACAACAGGAACACCACCCCCTGACCCCTTCACACCCCCACCGCATCCCCGCTACAGGCAAGCCTCCAAGAAATGCACTTTCTGAACCCCGAAATTTATCCCTTTTATAAATGCCCGATATATAGTTTATATCTGAACAATCTACATTTCTAGAGACCTCCAAAGAGTTATAATTCTCAATAATATGCAATTGTTTTCCATCTTAAATTAAAATATCCTGTATAAATTTCGATTCATAAATCCATTTAGAACACTGAAGCATTCCTATAAACCATTTCAAATCTCCAAGAAATGCATTTTCTGAACCCCAAAATATATTCCTTTTATAAATGCCCGATATATAGTTCATATCTGAACAATCTGCACTTGTAGAGATCTCCAAAGAGTTATAATTCTCAATAATATGCAATTGTTTGCCATCTTAAATAAAAAAAAAATAAATAAAATAATCAATTCCCAAGCGTAGCTTTATTTTCGATTCATAAATCCATTTAGAACACTGAAGCAATCCTACAAACCATTTCAAGATTCAAAAGAAGAATCTGATCAATAGAAATACATAAATCTACATGTTTGGAAACTGATATACTTTAGAGAATCTAAGAATTACTAAGAGTTAAAGAATCTACAATGATCTTTAAAGATGGATCTTCTCAATTTAAAATTCAACAAAGATAGGAAAATCGAAAAAGAAGTCAAGAATCTATCAAAATTTATGAGAATCTACAAAAATTTGAAGAGATATTTCTTCTGGTTTTTATAAATCTTAAAATAACGTTACAAGCTGATTTGCAGCATCTACACTGATGTTAAGAGCTCGATCTTTCTAGTTCTTGGGGCTTTACTGTATTTCAGTTTCCCCTTTGGGTTTTGGCTTTCTGCACATGCACATGCCACCCTATATACCCTCGTATATATACCTACATACAAACATACATACATACATATATATTTTGTGGTGCGACCTCGACTTTGGCAAACCGATCGATCGATGGATGGCTGCAGCACCTCCACGTAACTACCAACTACGAACTGACAGCCAACTAACTATCAGCCAAGTTCGGAATGTGGCCCGGTACTTTTCCACCCGCGGGCATGACTCTACCGATGACCACTACTATACTATATACTATATATATGCATTTCTATATATATTCATCATTTTAGTATAGCTTCTGGGAAACAAAAGCAAGAAAGAAAAGGTGGGAACCCCAAAAGTGCCCATTCAATCAATTAAATCGCTGTGCGATCGTTTGCGAATTGAAATTAAATATGGGAATTACTTGGAGATATATCTGGAAATATATAGAATTATAAGTACGTACAGATTCTTCTTCCAGGGAATAACCCAACATTAATTTAAGACTGTACCTTAAATATATGTTTAATTTGAAGAATTAAATAGGTGGGAGATCGTTTGTAACTATTATCCAAAAATGTATACATTTAGCATTAATGGTACATTGGTACACATATAGAATTATTGATACATTCAGATCTTTCTAGGATACTTCTAACTTAAATAAACGATTTAATCTAAAGAGAGGTTCTGAACTGGAGATTTAAGTTATTCATCGATCAGATATATTCCAGATGCTATAACATTTATATTCAAGTATTTGTGATCTTTTACAGATTGATCAAAATTCCTAAACAAAATTCTATAGCTCCTCTATGCGAAACCTCTTCCATGTCAAGACACACAATCATATTACTCGTATATGAGCAGACATTGTTGCTAAATGGGCGTAAATAAAACAAAGCCATAAAAAGGCATTTTGCCATGCAATTCTTTTGGGGTCTCGCGTATAAATGCACATATAGATATATATATTCCAAAACTTGCACATAAAGCAACTCGCATATGTATGTATAGTATTTATATGTACACGCACGTTCTCAATGAATTTGCGAGTTCGCTGCGGCCATAACTTGCAATATTTCTGTCCAGTCAACATAAATTTAGCTAAATATGTTTCTTTGTATAGTGCCTATATATATAGAGAGATATATAGAGTATAGTTTGTATGCAGCCAGCGCCCCCGAGAAGTTCTTTCACTTTCACTTTCGCCATTGCATTTGCATTTCCTCGATCAGCAAATATTTTCTGCCAGTTTCAGCATTTCTTTCCAGCGCGTGGGGGTGGCGATCACTTAATTTTTTGGTAGTTTCCTGATCTATTCTACTTAGCTGAATTTTTAATATTAATTTTTCTTGCTTAGGTTGGGGCTTTGGGGTTATTGCTATAGTGATACTCTCTTTGGTTGAGGGTGAGGTGATAATATAAGATAAGTTTAGTTTGAGCTATAGATAAAATATGGAAAAGATAACAAATGTTTCCCTTGATCATTTAGGCTTATAATTCTTATGAAAATCTTTATAAAGAGAGCCAAATATTATCCAAAACCCATGGAGAGTATGGTGAAGTTCGGTGTCACCATTCCGAGCTTCTCCCTTTTTTCCATCGAACTGCACTTTCGTGATCAGCTGAAGCGGTAACTGGCAACGCGTGATCTGGCCGTATGGAGGTTAATTTACATAGTTACGAAACTTGTTTTCACATCAGCCATCGATCACAGCGATCGTCGATCGTCGATCGAATCAAATCAAGAGTGAGTGGAGATCAGATACCGAACCATCCATCCATCCAACCTTCTCCTGGCCTTTGCCTTTGCCTTTGCCGTTGCCTTTGCCTTTGCCCTTGTCCGGCAGTTGTGCAATCCAAAGTGAGAGCCCAGGCCTTATGGAGATCAGAGTTGATCTTTAGCTAGGAAATATCTTTAAATATTCATGGGTTTCTTCTGTGACCACAAACTATGACTAAGGCATCCAAACGGTGCTTGGATTAGGCTCTTCAGGTTGCGCGATCAGTGATCCCTGATCTTGACTTGCTTATATTTTAGTGATCTTTTGAATTGTGATTAGATAGTAATCAAATATCCTAACTATTTAATATTGATCAACGCCTTAAACTTTAAGATTCTTCGCATCGATCGTTTCATGAAAAATGTTTAATTAACCGATTAATCTAAAGTGTGAACCAGGGATTATGGAGATAAGTTGATCCGTGATCTTTTGCTAGGAAATATGTTCAAATCTTCAGGCATCCTAATAGTGATCAACTGGGCTTTGATTAGGCTCTCCAGATTGCGCGATCACTGATCCCTGATCTGATCTTGTTGATATTTTAGTGATCTTTTAAATTGAGATTAGTTAATAACCCAATATCATAACTATGTGATCCTTTGGATTTCTTATTATTTGTAGCTGTAGCTTACATTTGATCAACGTTTTAGAAACTCTGAGAATCCACAATTCTACAGCATTGATCATTTAATAAAAATCGTATCATTACCCATTATAATCTGATATATTAATATTAAAGTAGTTATCTATATGGCGTTTGCCTTAATTTTTTCCATATTTTCTGAAGCTGAAAATTCCCTGTTTTATTGTGGGGCGTTTAGGTAAATGATTAGGATCTGCGGTTCTTTAGACGCCACTTGATCACCGCATTCGTTTCGATTTTCCCGATTTCCCTGACAAGTGGCTCCCTATGGCGGCTGTCGCCAGGACATGACCTGTGGCAGGCTGTGGTCTCTGGCCTCTCTGGTGTCTCGGGTCCTGGGAAACTCCCGGGACTCATCCTTCCAGGGAAGACATTCGCGTGAACCTGTAGGCCCTGCAACATGTGTTGTTCCCAAAGGGCCAGCTTTAGTATGGGGCTTTCCCGGCCGAGCCAACACACATGTGTGTCCTGTGTCCTCTGCTGTGCTGTGCCTCTAACTTTGGCTTAGGATCGCGGCCCGGGATCGGATCGGATCGGTCGAGAGTCAGTTCAACAACTCGGCAAATCGGAGTGCGGAGTGCGGGTTGTGTTTTGGATTTCCCGTCGGATTAGGCCAAACGAAGTGCAAAAACTGCCTGCGCAGTTTCCTTTAGTTCTCCTCAGTTCCGAGTGCGGGTCAGCTCAGGTCAGGCCGGAGCAGGTCAGTCCGGGGCGACGGCGGTGTCCGTCCGCTGTCCGGCTAATTGTAATCGTGGGAAAAACCAATCAGACGCAACACTCGGCCCTGGGCCAGGTCGCTTTATTAGGGGGCAATATTAGCGTAATCCGCGTTTAGGGTGCGTGTCGGAGAAGCCGTAAAGAACTTGGCTTGCGTTTACGGCCGCACCATAAACCATACAGCCATCGATCCCATATCCCATCCAGATCCTCAATTTCTTACCTGCCGCAATCTTTGATCTTGGATCTTCATTTTGATACGATCATCGCACAACTTGTTTGGGATTAAATACTCTATCTTTTAATGAAAGGTCTTTAAAATTAAATGTAAATACATCTTTGAGATTATAGAATTCAGTATGAATATTTAGGGAACTTCTGCTTGTATGTATGATCTATTATTAGGGACATCTGGTACTAGGTACTACCTAAAGGCAGTATAAAAAAATAGGGAGGGGAAAGTTCGACTTCAAAAATAACTAAAAAGAAAAACCTTTCCCCCTTCATTAAATGTTTACTTCAAAAGGTTCAAAAGTTCTCTTATGATTCTCAAGTGCTAAGATCTCGAAAGTAGCTTCGCTTATCATCCATCAATGGAAACCCCGTCCAGAGAATCATCATCGATCATCGCACAAGTTGCTTGGGATTATATACTCTATCTTTTAATGAAAGACATTTAAAATTAAATGTAAATAAATCTTTGAGATTATAGAATTCTGTAAGTATATTTAGGGAACTGGCACTCGTATGTATGATCCATTATTAGGGACATCTGGTACTAAGTACTACCTAAAGGCAGTATAAAAAAATTGGAAGGGAAGAGTTCGACTTCAAAAAAGACTATAGAGAAAAGCACCTTTGCCTTTCCCATCATTAAATGTTAATTCCAAAAGGTTCCCAAGTTCTCCTATAATTCTCAAGTCTTAAGATCTCGAAAGTAGCTTCGCTTATCATCCATCGATGGAAACCCCGTCCAGAGAAATTCGGATGATGAATGGATCCATATCCGGTAGCTGGCCAGATTATCGGATACGTGTTCGGGTTTATGCATATCTATCGCCCCCCGGCGATATATTTGGTGATTCAGCTGGGGACATCGCACAGGTGGCCATAATTTAGGCGGCGGTATCTCTCGTTTAAAAGTTAAATTAGCATACGGAGACCTCATTAGATACGCACCAGACACGTCGTCTATCTATCAGTCCATCCATCTATTCTGCATATCTATAAGCTATAAGCTATATGCTGTATGCGGTACGCGGCTGGCATTAGCAATCGGGAAATCGAAAATATCGGGTGCACAGTAGCTGTCGCCGTCGCCGCCACCTGTCCATAAATCGCTCAGAGACATATAGCCTATAGCCTATAGAGGACACACCCGAAATACTAATTATGGGAATGAAGTCTAGGGGGCCCATAAATCAAACCCAAAATCCGTTCGCGCAGGCGTTACATCGGAACCAGAGTCCCGAAACCCGAGAGATTATTGATACTGATCTGACGGGGGCGGTGCGATCGGTTGCATACCAAGCATCTCGAGGATGATTTGTGTCCCAGTGTCCCATGTCAGCGGGTCCTCGCATTAGGGGAAACTTTTACTTCGGGCAGGACTTCATTATGAGAGCCCCCAGATCTTGAATTTGATTTGTGACTGAATTTGTCGGGAGCTCTGACTGGAATACATCTTTGGGGTCTATAGGAAGTACTTGTCTGGATTCGATTTCACTTGATCTGGTGATAAAAAATGAGTAATTTATGAATTTTAAGATAGTTTCTTGAGTTCTTGAAAGGATAGGTACACCCAAAAAAAAAAAAACAAGTTTAACCTTTCTACGCGTTGTCTTAAAAGTATACTCAAGTAGTATAACGGGTTTAGTATACATTTTATACTTTAAAATATCAAATATATACAACAAAGTATAATTTTTATACTCCAAAGTTTCAATTGTGTATTTTCGAGTATTATTTTTATACGAACCTACATCGAAAATTCGATAACATATCGCGTTAGCTGGAATTTAGTGCTTTTATGTTTGTCACGTTAGTGATTATTCTGAAGTCTTGGTGCAGATGAGTATAAAATTTATACTTTCGTGATATTAAATTGATAAGCATCTTATTAAGAAATTTTTAATACTCAAGAGTTTAGAATAAATCCTGTCCTAAAGAGGCTTTAGATATTTAAGTAAAATATTATTAGTAAGACTTAAGGATCGTTCCTTTTAAACTTATAGATCAGTTTTCTCTAGCTTTGCCTGGTATTTTCACATTATTATATGGATTATACTCCCTCTCCCTCCACTTTAACCCCGCCTCTGTCGGCACACTTTTCCAGTGCCTACTGTACAAGCTGTATCAGCTGCAATGGGGCTTGTTTGCCGGGTCCGACTGTGTGTCTGTGGGGTCAACTATCTATGTAAATCCAATATTTGGAGTCTGATAACAGTCCCCATTCGGAGCGCATGGGAGCATAGGCATTCGGAGGCGCAGTGGGCGGAAAGGGGGTGGCCTGGTGCGGCTGCCAGTGGCGGTGGCAATGGGGGTGGGGGGGAAAAGTAAGTATTCCTTGGGAAGGCATACAAATAAACTTTTGGGCTCTGCAGGCGTGCATGTACATGCATTATTCTGAATATTTATGTTGCTGTACGAGCATTATTTCAGTTTTCCGCTTTTTTCTGTATGCTTTTTTTCGCTTTGAATTTTATTTTTGAATGTAGCTGCAGCTTGGGCCTACATCCATACATATTTCATTCAAAGTAAATATTTACGTGTTACAGAATATGCTGGTTGTGGCCAAGAAACGAATTCAAAACTGTGAAATTCGAATTATAAAATAGAAACGAAAGAAAATCGAATACAATTTGTTATTTTGCAAGCCCTAAAAGTATTAAAATTTATGGTTCAGTAGAGGTTGCTTTTTTCGAGTAGAAAAAAGAGTGAAAGAGGCAATTAAGGAGCTCCGGGACTCGAAACTCCTGGGTTTCTTCTCTCTCCTGAAGGTCAAGCAATGCCAAAGGAAGCAACCCTCTGAAGGGTTAAAGCTCTGCAGAGGCAGTACTAGTGTGCCTGTGAGTGTATGTAGTACAATAATGCACCCACTCACACCGTCGCAACCAACATCGAGAATCCATATCAGCACCGAGGAACAATAACAAAACGCAGCAATAACAAAACATTCGTGTCCCGGACAAACCGGCACACCTACATACATACGGACTCTGGAGGCACAGGCACACTCACAGTAGCGGGCATGAAATTATTTCCAAGATGCTAGTTTATGTTGATCTTCAGAGGGCAGTACTTGTTCGTATCAGCATTGCGGTGTTATTACCTCTAATATGTGAACTTAGGGGTTAAGTGAAGTTTATTTTTATTTATTTATTTTTAAAATCCTATAATCAAACAAAAACACCTCTTAACGAGGTTAGATAAAAGTGACGATGGCACCTTCAACTTCAAAAGATTCTGACATCAAATTTTCTCACGATTAATGGTAACGTTAACAAAATTAAATTACAAATAATTCAATAAAAGTGGCTCCACCAGTTCCAACAGCACCAATTTTCAAAATTTTCAATTTCGCACTTTTCCTCCCATTTCTCCTAAACTAATCCATTTTTGAAAAATCTTAGCATGCAGTTTCAAAGAGGTTTACAATACCTTTTGATCAAAATATAAATGGTTCTTATCGGACTATCGTATCAGATTTGGAATTCTACGGCTCTATATACATAGTAGAATAAAGTCTCGGTGCTCGTCGTCACTACGTGGACTGCCCTCCACAGTGATTATTACATAAAGCTTATATAGAAAAGGAAAAACCATTTCGCAGAGTTTATTGTACAAACATTAACTTCTTTTTTATTTAAATTAAGCGGCTTTAAATCCCATATTAACATTTTATGGGTTAAAGGAGAACTCGCATTTTCTGTATACTCGAACTTAATTTTAAATTCTTTCTGTAAAAAGCTCTGACATTAAGACTGTATTTAGCTATTTAATGGTGATCTTCTTGAAGTTACTCACTGCTTAGGTGCTATTTTTGTGACCACAGCTGTACCTTATAGCCACACAGTCACAGTCACCATATAAAGGCAAGCCAAACAAACGGAGAAGACGACGGCGGCGGCGGCGGCGGTAGAGTCAGGCCAGACAGTCTGTCGCCAGAAAAATCCGCACTCACACACCGCCAGAGTGCTCACACACGCACACACACTGGTGCACATCGCACAGCGGTCGAAACGAGGGCAGGCGAATGAAAGGTTGGAAGGGAAGGGCTGGGGAAGGAAAAGGTGGGGGATGGAATGTGGAGTGGGTGGAGGAAGGGACAATGGATGGGAAGGGGGTGGGGAAGAGAGGCGATTGGAAGGCAGGAGAGTGGGCAGCGAGGCGTCGGCGTCAACGCCGCTGCCAACTGCTCACTGCTCTTATATGTGTTGTTGTAATTGTTGTATCTTGGTTGAGAAATCGCTCGAAAAAGCGAAGCGCAAAGCAAAGCAAAATTCCATTTAGATTATGCTCTTCTGCTGCTTCTTCTTCTTGGAAATGCACAGAGAGAAAATCGCAGGTGACTCTCGTTTTCGAAATATCGTAGCTCTCAATCCGACCCTATATAATCCATCCCTCCTAAATTAATGGAATTCTAACATGAATATTAAACCATTAAAAAGAATATCATAGTATTTCTCTCAGTGTATCACACTGGTGTTGTTGTTGGCGCTTTTGACGAACTGAACGCGCTGCTTGGGAGGTGTTACAATACACAAACACACAATGAACCCCAGAAAGGCACACACACACACACGTGCACGGAAACGAACACTCGACGCGGGGTGCCTGTGAGCGTGGCTGCAGTGTGCATTGCATTTGCCAGACCGTCCGCTCATAACGTCATCGCCACTTGGGACAGAGGCAGTGGCAGTGGCAGTGGCAGTGGCAGAGCCGGAGCCGGAGCCAGGTGCAGAGGCGTCGCCCCGAGAAAGGGGGATCACCAAACAAATGAGTGAGGGCAGGGACATAAATTAAAAAAGGGAAACCCCACTTGTTTACCTGAGGAAAATTGACAAATTAAATACATTTTACTTGGCTCTTTTATAATACGTATACGTAATAAATTGTTCAGGATAAACAATTAACTGTTGTCAAAAGGTATACACTCTGACCCCCCTTTTACTACACCCCTGGTTCCCCTCTCGAGTACGAATTTTATCGCCCACGATTTCGGTTGGTGTTGTTGTTGTTCCACTGTTTGTTTTCGATACCCAGGCACACACATAGACACATGCATACACACTCACGTGAACGGGCACATGCAGAGGGGGCTGGTGCACTCGAAGTCTCTATGCTGGCAAGCCCCCTTCAATTCCCCGCCTATGAAGCAAATAAATATTCAAATAAATTCTCCCAAGAAACGAAGTAATAGTAATGTTAGTCGAAGAGTTTCAATATTTTTCGACTGAAAATATTTTAAAATATCAAAAAAACATTCAATTGTGATTAAAAAAATAATGATATCTTGATTGTACAAATGAAATTAAGAATACATCATAAGATATGGATACTGATGAAGAACGGTTTCCTTGCATTTGCCATGAAAGTCTAGTTGTTTTTGGAAGCAAGTCAAGTTTTTGAGTTATTTTGTTAAATAAAAATGCAGTTCGATCCAAATGGAAATCAAGTTCTATTTTATAAAGGTTTTTATTAACCAAAGCTCGAATATTAAATGAATGAGCAACCAAAATAATAATTTAAATAATGCCACGGAATGTATTGATTTCGAAATATAGGTAAATAATAGTGAACAGTTCTTTGAATGTATAAACCGTTGAAAGTTGATCCGGTGTGAGGAAGGGCCACCTGTTGTATGTAATCGCTTAAAATCTGAAAACTGAGATCTGAAATCCCAGTGAGCTGCGAAATTTTGAAGTGAAATAAAAACTGAGCCGAGTGCCGCCTTTTTCGGCATTTCACCGATCCGAAAGATGGATTATACCGCGAATTCCTGGGATCTCAACCCTTTCGGGCTGTCAAATTCCATATTCCTCAGGTGCCCGGCTGTCTGCAGTTTTGGCTTTGAGTTTCGGGCATAAATCAGGAAAGGGGTTTCCTTTTCAGATGGGGATGGACGTGGACGGGCAGTTTGGGGTTTGCGACTCAGACTCCAGCCAAACTGTACTAAACACACACACAAGCAAACACCAATATATCGCTATACAGGAAACGCGGACTCCAAGGCACAGTGGGCAAAAAACATCGTTTTAACGATCCAGATATTCAGATTACTAAATATTGCACTTTTCAATGCATTACAAAATATAAAGTTATAGACTTTGTATAAGTTTTTATGAGTTCATTCCTCTTTTTTTTAAGGTAAATTACTTTATGAATAACTTATGGTGACTAAACAATGATTGAAAATGTTTTAATGGGGCTTTTAATTTATGAACCGACTTTAAAAGCCCTCTTTAACCCCCTAACTTAGCCAACAACTGGGATTCCCAAGGAGGGCGGAGCCTGTAGAATTTCGGGGATTTTTTTATTATTTTAGTTTAGGAGAAATATATCACTTTCTTAATATTATGTAAGCGGACGTGTGACTTAGTGGCATTCCTGTACCACATTTTTGCCCCACTGTCCCGCAAGAAGAAGAGAATAAGGAGCAGGAGTACAAGATGAAGAAGAAAGAAGAGAAGGAGTGGGCAACGGCCAAAGGGAACGAACGAAGGAGAAGACAAGGGGATAAGTGCATATGTGGCCCCTGAAACTTAACACTTCTTTGGCTCTCCGGCTGCGAATATTAAAATACCCACTTAAGGGCCAACAATAACAGCGGCGAGAAGCGGAGAAAATAAGCATACGAAAAGAGGAGCTAGAATTGAACTCAAGTAGTTTCCTCCTGCACTAAAAAAAAATAAATAAATTGGCAGGAAACTAGTAAAAAAGAATAGCATATGAAAATTCCATCAAATTCTAAACATTTTATCTTGATCAAAGTTTAAATGATAACATAAATAAGTAAAGTTCTCTAGAAATATATGCAAGTATAAAAAAATAGTTAAAATTAAATCGAATCTAAAATAATAATAAAAATGTAATTACAATTTAATTCTCAAAAATGAAGTTATTTAAAATTGGTTAATAGTATATTTTCTAGAATCCATTACTTATTTTTTTTTCCTGTGTGAACACACTCTTCTTGGGGCACCGGCGCGGCGCCCGTGCGTCTGAATATGAAAATCCGAATCGGAGTCCGCTTCCTATCTCCGCCCCGAGTGCTATACTTCTTAAATCCAGATGGTATAGCACTTGAGAACAAGACGGCATGGATATTAACTAATTGTTGGCCACGAAACCGGGGGAACGCGCTCGACACGCCACTTAACACATTTGCCTCCTCGAAAAGTACTTCCTTTCGATTTTGTTTTTTTATTTTATGGTTGCAATTTGATGCCCGCCAGTGAATAATACTTAGTATAACTTTTCTTTAAAATTTAATAATTTTATACGATTTAATCCCTAAATATATCTTATATCTTAAGCAACTACAAGTAATTATTTTGTATCTTATCAAAGAAGTATGGATTTATGTACTTGTTTTCTTTCAGTTGCATACTTTTCTTTGATTTTTAAAATGATTTTTAAAATTTCCCAACGGCCCGCCAACAATGTGACCACACTTTCTGTAAGCATTTACCAAAAACGTATTAAAACCTTTTTGTGTAAAACATTGTGGTAAACTTCGTGCAGCATACAAAATTATAGTGAATATTATTATAATAACGTATATTTTTTCACTCTATTGAATTCCTTATTAGTTTTGAAAACCTTTTCAGTGCGCGCGCAATACAGTGTGACCCCCTTGCAGAGAAATATTTTGAGAGCCCTCGACGCAATGATGAGCATGAGCAATTGGTGCGCGGCTATGAGAAGTGAGCGTGCGAGAACTTCCAGGGCTGGAAGACGACGGGTTTTGCACAGAAGGCTGGAAAAGTGGGCGATTAAATGCAATTGTTAACGTTTAAGCGCGTTAACTAAATGTTGCAAGTGCCATGCCAGCCGAATTGATTTGAGCAGCAGCGGAGCAGCAGAGCAGAGCAGCGCAGCGGCAGAGCAGCAGCAGCAGCAACAACAAAACGCACAAAAACAAAGCCAATACACACACGCAACAAACACATTATTGGCACACGCACACACAAAGGACGCCAGCGGAAAAACAAACACAAAGAGCAGGACAGGACAGCTTTTCCAGAAATTGGGTCGCGCCTTTCGAGCTTGTTGCTGGATTTTCCCTCGATTTGTATTTATACATTGTTCTTGTGCTCCTCGCTGTGTGTGCTGTGTGTTGCTGTTGTTGTTCTTGTCGGTTTGTTTGTTGTAACTGTGGCTGTGTTGTTGTTGTTGTTGCTGGCAGAGCGAGCTAATGTTATGGCAACACTTGCAGCCTGCGTTCGTGTGGGTGAGTGTGAGTAGTAGTTGTGTGCTCGTGTGCAGTTTTTACCGTTCTCCTTTTTCTATTACTTCTTTTTTTTTGCGTTTGGTTGTGGTTTCCCCCGCATAAAGTTCTTTTAATAAGCGAAAGTTATTCTCCGTTTCTCGTCCCAAAGATTGAGGAGATTGGCCGCCAGGCTCTGCAATAGAACGCCAAATAAGGAAAGAGGAAGCCTTATATATAACTTTACCAAAATCCTGATCCAATTGATGGCAACTCCCGGAGTGTGTGTATGTGTGGGTAAGTCTTTGTGTGTGCAGTTATTTTTGGAGTCTATTCTTTGTTCTAACTTTCTTTTGTTTTTGTTTCTTCAGCTTTTTTGTTCATTTTTTAAGAATTGAATGTTATACATATTATTTTATTATGCTTTCTTGAAGAGATACAATTTCCTGGTATTTTTCAATGACATTTACACCAAAAATATTTCATTGCCTACTTCTGGAGGCCCCTTTAATTGCTTTAAAATCGCTTAAAATCGCTTAAAATGCTTTAATTTCATTAATAACCTCTCTCTCTGTGCTTGCAGAGTGAGCCATCGATAGCCCCAGCACAGCCAGCCAGCCAGGAGCCTTAAATCTCCACCAGAAACTGTTCAGAACACGCAACAAGCACCCGAAACCCGAACTCGAACCGAGAATCCTAGTCAGAATGAGTGTCGTGGGCAAGCAACTGAATCCAGTGCAGCCCTCCAGCGGAGCCGGCGCCAGCGGCTCTTCCTCCGGCCCAGCCACCAGCGGCGGCAGCAGCAGCAGCAGCAGCGGCAATGGCGGCGGCAACGGCGAGGCCAATGGCGGCGGCAGCGCTGGTCTGGCAGCAGCGGCAGCGGGGGCAGCTGCCGGCGGGGGATGCGGCGCCCAGGGCGACTCCAAGCGGTCGGCGGAGCCCTCCAGCGTGACGCCCGAGGATGTGCTGCACCTGACCAAGATAACGGACGACTATCTGTGCTCCGCCAATGCAAATGTGTTCGAGATTGACTTTACGCGCTTCAAGATCCGCGATCTGGAGAGCGGGGCCGTGCTCTTCGAGATCGCCAAGCCCCCTAGCGAGCAGTATCCGGACGGACTGTCCGTCGAGGAGACCATGCTGGCGGCGGCCGAGGAGCTCTCGCTGGACGACACTGCCGATCCCAATGCCGGCCGCTACGTCCGCTATCAGTTCACGCCGGCCTTTCTCAACCTCAAAACAGTGGGGGCCACGTAAGAGGGGAATAACGAGGTTTATAGCTCCAAAATATATTAATTTCTGACCTTTTTCAGTGTGGAATTCACCGTGGGCAGCCAGCCTGTCAACAATTTCCGCATGATCGAGCGCCACTTCTTTCGCGACCGCCTGCTGAAGACCTTTGACTTTGAGTTCGGCTACTGCATTCCGTATTCGAAGAACACGTGCGAGCACATCTACGAGTTTCCTAACCTTCCACCCGACCTAGGTGAGTGCAGCGCCTTGCGTAATGCCCTCTGGGCCAGCAGCCAAAAAAAATAGGGCTAGGGCTGTCGATGGGGGCCTATAAGTAGGTCAAGGCGAGAGCACTGGCTCTCCCAAGAGCGTCCTGCATCCCTCATAACTCGAAAAGTTGCCTATTTACATCATTAGACACTGGGAAACCTTGGTTTTTATTGGCACTTAGCTTTAAACTCAGCTGGGGGACCCTTTTCGATTGTTAACACATTTATTTATGTTTAAATTATTACTGGAAATTGGTTTTTTGAGAAAATGTAAGGCTAAACCTCTACCCTCCTCCCACTACTTCACCGTAGAGCTGTAAAAACATCGATAGTCACTCGATATTTTCGATAGTGATAGTCCAAACTATCGATAATATCGACAAAATAAAAAGGGTTTAAAAAATTACTTCGCTTAAACAAACCAATTTAAATGGCATAGTTTACAAAAGATTTCAAGTATTAAACAATTAAATTCAATCGCATAACTGTCTATATAAAATTTAAATATAGATAGTTTTCGATATAAATGAATAAGAATATAAGAATATAAGAATTTATGATTATTATTATTATTATTATTTAATATTAATATTATTATATTATTTATTATGTTTATTGGCAAAAACTTGTACATTTTATACGAGTTCACTGATTTGCTGCTAACGCGATGTGTATCGATGGTAAAAAAACAATCGATGGTGAACCGGAGCACAGTATCATCGATAATATCGATAGTATCGTCGATAGTTTTACAGCTCTACTTCCCCGATTGTTAACCCATTTATATATGCTTAATTTATGAACTTTAATTGGTTTTTTATGCCTTTAAGTGAAATCTGGCCCTTCTTGATTGTTAACTTATTTATTTATGCTTAATTTATGAACTTAATTGGTTTTTTAAGGGAAATGTATGCCTTTAAGGGAAATGTATGCATTTAAGGGTAATGTAGCCCTTCTTTGATAGTTAACTTATATATTTATGCTTGATTTATGAATTTAAATTGGTTTTTTAAGGGAAATGTATGCCTTTAAGGGAAATGTGGCCCTTCTTTGATTGTTATCTTATATATTTATGCTTAATTTATGAACTTTAATGGTTTTTTTTAAGGAAAACGTATGCTTTTAAGTCAACTGTGGCCCTTCTTTGATTGTTAACTTATTTATTTATGCTTAATTTATGAAGTTAAATTGGTTTTTTAAGGGAAATGTATACGTTTAAGTTAAATGTGGCCCCTCTTTGATTGTTAACTTATTTATTTATGCTTAATTTATATGAATTTCTCCCTTGCAGTGGCTGAGATGATATCGAGCCCCTTTGAGACACGCTCGGACAGCTTTTACTTTGTGGAAAACCGACTCGTCATGCACAACAAGGCCGATTACGCCTACGACGGCGGCATTATAGTCTAAACATGGAAATCGAAAAATAAACTAAGGAGCAGCGACGGAACTAGAGCAAAACTAATAACTAAAAACTATAAAAACGAAATACTAAAAACTACAAAAGCTGTGAGACAAAATCCCATGACTTGTCGCACACACCACCACCTCCACACACACACACTCCACACACATCGAATTTGAGGGAATTATCACAGCCATTTTAGCCTTAGCACGAGAGTTTTACCCACCATTCCTGTTTGATGTATTTAGCAAGGATAAAGACACACACAACACACAACACTCGAACACCCATACACACACACCGAAGCACGCGAACTGTGTTCATTTATTCAATGATTTCTATTTAATTTTAAGTGCAATGTGATTTCGCCTGATTTTTTGGTATCTCTTATATATACACTTATACATATTTATTTATTCGTAATTGTAAGTGAACCACACATATGCATAAACACACACGAGACACACACACGAAACCAAAGGATAACGAAGCATCACTTGCTGTCAATTTTTTGTGGGAGGAAGGAGGAGAAAACGGAAAAGGATACGACACGATCTACATTCTATCAGCTTCTCTGTTCAATATGGCATTTTTTTCGTGTCTGTGTATGTATATTTTTTAAGCGAAGAACTAAAAAACAGGACAGGGGCAAGCATAAGCATAAGAAAAGCCCCCTTTGGAGAATCTGAAAATCGAACGAGTCTAACGAGAGATCACACGCCGAACAACAAGAATGATTAAATTAAATTACATTTTAAATGTACATACACCACTACCAATGTCTAAAGTTTGTTTTTATGGGGCGGAAAATGGGGAAATGTGTGTTAACAAGTGGGTGACGTCAATCGCCAAGTGCATTCCGTGACCACAAGTTGTTGCACGATACATATATGCCATATAATGGGAAGTTAAGGGCTGAATTTTAAATGAGAATCCAAAGAAACCCCTTTTAATCGAAGAAAATCTGAAAGCGGCTTTTAAAATTCATTGAAATAAGTTAAAAAAGTCCCGAAAACCTTCAATATATACTTTAAAGCAGGGATGGGCACGCTTTGGCTATGCTTAGATTTTAGAGCTCTTTCTGTGGGCTTAAAAAAACCGAAGTTCATTCCTTTATCGAAGAACAACTGAAAGCAGCTTTTAAAATGGATTGCAATTAGTTTAAAAAGTTTCCAAACCTTTAACACAAACTTTAAAGCAGGGATGGGCACCTTATGGCTATTTCAAAACCCAGAGCTGTTTCTGTGGGCTTAAAAATCCGAAGTTCCTTTGAGAGAAGCTCGGGTTAAATACAAAATAATCCCAGGAAACTTAAAGAATTTTTAAAGCAACTCATTATGAAATAATAACAAAGTTTCCTAGACATTTATATATACATATATATAGCCACTGTACCACCAAGGACATGAGTAATAGAGCTTGCGTCATTTTTCTCGGAAATAACAACCACTTAATGAATTAAATGGCCCATTAAAGTGGCCTTTTATTATTATTTTATTAGCTTCTGCGTGTTTCCGTCTCGCTCTATTTGAAGGCGAAAGAAAATAAATGGTATGAAATAAGAATAAAGTATTTTAATTTTTATTTTGCTTTCAGAATATGATCAATTTTTATTTATCTTTATTTTATCCATAAGCAAGAAAGATAGCTAACCGAAGTTTAAATACCCTTGTAGTCTGCAATTGGATCATTGAAAATCGATCCATTTTAGTAATGTTGAAAAAATATCGAATTTTGTAAATTTTACATTTTCATATAAATCAACCGAACGTTTCTATGGCAGCTATATGATATAGATGTCCGATCTTAATGAAATTAAAACCGTAATTTTAGAACCGTAAGAAACTGTTATATCTCGAAATTTATTGAAATACGCCGAAAAACGAAGAGTTTATAATTTAGTTTACATTAATATCGCCATCATTCATATGGCAGCTATAAGATATAGTGGTCCGATTCTGGCTGTTCCGACATATATACAAGCTGCAATAGAAAGAAGACTATCTGCAAAGTTTCATTGAGATAGCTCAAAAACTGAGAGACTAGTTTGCGTAGCAACGAACACGGCTAGATCGTCTCGGCTGGTGATGCTGATCAAGAATATATGTAGTTTATGGGGTCGGAGATGCTTCCTTCACTGCGTTGCAAACTTCTGGCCAAAATTATAATACCCTGCCAGGGCATAAAAATCAACAACTGCCCGAATCTCTTTTGATTTAAATTCCAAAGAAAGGCCTCAATCCGAAAAATAAAGAATAAGTAAGAAATCCCAGTAAAATAAACCTCAGCTTGGTTCGTTAGTTTGGCTTAATGCCTCATTCTTATTGACTCATTTTTGTAAACTTCTCTACATAAAAAATTTTGGTGGTCTATTAGGTTCTATTGAGGAACTCGCTGACTATGGAAATGAACTCCTGCGGCTGCTCGAAGTGCACCAGGTGGCCGGCGTCCAGCCAGTGGATCTCGGAGTTGGGGAACATCTCCTCAATCTCCGGCCAGTGCTCGTGTCTAAAAGATATATTATTATACGATAAAATATTACATTATGCTATACAAGGACCCAACCTCATGTAACTCGAATGCTCGCCACAGATAAAAGTGGTGGGGCCCGTGTACTTGGGCAGTTCGTCCAGTTGGGCTCGGTAATCCTCGAAGCGGGTGAGGAATTCGCGCAACACCCGGGCATTGCAGGCCCAAGAGAATCTGCAGGAGTTAATGTATATAAATACATAGGGATTATGGCTTGTATATACTTATACTTACTCCCCGGAAGTGGGATCCTTGCGCAGATTCAGCATGATAAAGTCCACGGTCTCGTTCTCGGTGGCCTCCATCAGCTTCTCCCGTGCTATCTTCCGGCCCTCGGACATGGAGAGGGAGGGCGAGAGATTCAGGTCGACCATGGCGTCGAAAATGTGCTTCATCTCCACGGTGCCGCGTGGCACACTAATGGGCGAGATGTCCACCACAATCAGCCGCTCCACCAACTCGGGCTGAAAGATAATTGAAATAATTGTTAATTCCGGAAAATCAGCCCGCTTCTCGCAGCCACTCACATATTTCCGGGCAAAGTACATCATGGAGCGACCGCCCATGCTGTGGCCCATGCAGGCCGCCCTTGGCTCCTTTTGCCGCTCAAGGAACCGACGCAGATCCTCGCTCATGGCTCGCGAATTGTGGACACTGGAGTGCGGACTCTCGCCATGATTCCGGGCGTCCACGGCATAGATCTGGCGGGGAATTAGCAGAAGGAGACCAGGAAGAAACCAAAGAGATACGCACCTTCCTGGGAAGCTTACGGACCAGCGCCCTGCTGATACCGCGCCAGTTCTGCTTGGAGCCGAAGAGGCCGTGTATCGTTATCAGCGGCGCCTGGGTGGGCTGCCCCTCGCCCTGGTACACATCGAAGCTCAGTTCTACGGGCGCCGGCTCGCCGCTGGACGTGGAATAGGAGGGGAAGCCGTTCCGCAGGAGCAGCGCCTGCAGCGGCCGGTTTCCAGTGGTGGATGGCAGGAAACGTAACGATTTCGTAAGCAGCTGCATCTGGTGGCCAGTGTGTACACACGGTCGACGGGCATGGGGACAGTGGTGTGCGGCTGGTAGGGGTTATATTTTCGGTTTATTGCGTAATTAAAGTGTTATGCTAAAAAAATGTTGTTAATTTTGAATGCTTTGCCATTATTGTTTAGGCGTCAAGCTGGCCGAGATTAGATTGGGCTATTTACAAGTGTAAGGGAATCGTTAGGGGCGCAGTTAAAATAAATATACAGGGGGCTCGATTTTATTTAAACGATTTGGCAAGGAAATATATAAATTTAACTTTAATAGAATCTTGTCTACATATATAACATAAATTGTTAACATAAATAAATAAATCATATATTTAGAGACTTTTTGCAGAAATATTTTACAGATTTGGAACTATGATATTCTGAGTAGGGTTGCATTTATTTTTATTTAATCTTTGCTTCAATTCTTCTATTTATAAAATAAATATCAACTCCTTAATTAATCGGATCCCCGTTCCCTACGCTACTGCAAAGAGTGTTGGAAAGCGCCACTCTGACAGCCGTCTGGCAACGCCGGCCAAACGTCAAACGAGGCGAGAGCGTCAGTTCAACCATCTGGCAGCCTTTTTTTTCTGCGGTTTGGACACAGAGGAGCGGAACAGAGGTTTTGTTTTTCTGAAAAGAACGCATTTCTCGCCAGCTAAAAGCAGGAACGGCAAGTGGCAATCGGATCCAGGTAACGAGCGCCATCAGGAAAACCAGGATTACCATCGGCGCAGCGCCAGCGAAAAAGGGGGAAAGCGCAGCAGACGGCAGTGGCAGCGAAGACTGCGGCGGCCGAGCAGTAGCGGCGGCGGCGTTGGCTCTCCGTACTTCTCTCTCTCACTCGCACCCACTCAGCCATAGGTAAGCAGCAACAAAATGTGCATATTGCAAATTCAGACCAACAAATTGATATATTTTCAAGTATTCTATCTTTCCCCTCCAAAAAAAACAAAAAAAAAAAACGAAAAGAAAAAGTATAAGTATAAGATAAATGAGAAAAAATCGAATGTAAAAGCAAAAGTTAAAGTAAAAGTTGAAAGTAAGTGAAAAGTGGTTAAAGTTGTTAAGTAAAAATTGTCTGTCGGTCGCGAAAAGTGCGCAAAAGTCCGAAAATAATTAACTCTCTCCTGTGTGTGTGCCTGTGTGTGTGCGTGTCCTACTTGTGTGTGTACCTTAGGGGAGAGGGAGAGGGAGACAGACCGTCCCTCAGAATGAGAATGTGGAGAGGAATAGCGCAAGTTATCCCGTATTTCCAACCGTAATTGTTGTTGTTGATTTTGTCTTTCACAAAGTGTTTCCTTCGCTCTCTCCCCCTCTCCCTCTCTCTCGCTCGCTCGCGTCAAAGAATAATTAAACGAAAAATCAGTAGCACACACACACACGATATAATCAATAAATTAAAAGTAAATAAATGCTAATAAACGAAATGAAGGTAAGAACCCCACAAAAAGCCAACAAACAGCAACAAATATTTCGATCAAAACTTTTCTTCTTCCCCCTCTCATTTCCACAAAAAAAAAAAAATAAAAAAAAAACCAAAATATCGATTGCAATGCCCATCGCGTTATCGGAGCAATCAAACAGTTATCGACATTTGTTGGGGGTCAAGTTGGGGCCTGTTGACCGTGACCTTTGTTGTTTGCCAGGATTTGTCTGAATTTCGAAACTCCCTTTCCAGATATGAGCTTAAATAGGACTCAAACTGAGGAATAAAACCTAAAAACTAAACCCAGCTTAAAGACGATAGATTGGCGTGGGATTTGGGGTTACTTTGAGGTTTCAGGATCTGTGAATTAGTTTGTATGTCCGCTTGAATGGCCAGGGACCACAGGGCCTGATCCCCTCCCAACAAATGATCGACTTGCTCCACCAGCTTCCCCTCGGTTCCCGCCGCCCACCGAGGAGATGTGTGTGCTTATCGCCCAAGGTTGTTTGTAGCCCCAGTCCTGGCCCCAAAACTAATCGCTGCCTCCTTCCCAATCTCCTGCAGGAACGCGTGGGACGACCGAGTTGCCCGCAACGGCGTAAGGCGAACCCATGGTGCTCGACATGGAGTCTGACGATTCTCGTGCCAGCTCCCCGAACTCCAACTCCTCGCATTCGGCGGATTCCGAGACGAACCTCAACGTCATCAAGAGTGCCATGGAGGCGGGAGTCGCAGCAGGGGCCGATGAACCCGTGCTGCATCGTTCCGTTAGAGGCCCCTCCACCAGCAGCTCCTCCTCCAACTCTAGCTCCAGTTCCAGTCGCAGCGATGGCTCCAAGAAGCAGAAGAAGAGCTCCAGCAGCAGCAGCAGCGGCAGTGGCAGCAGCTCCTCCAGCGGCTCATCCAGCGAAGATGAGGAGCCAGAAAAGGAGCGACAGCAGCAGCAGCAGCAGCAGCAAGTGCCGGATCAGCAGGCTGAGGCGGAGCAGGAGCCGGAGCCGGAGCAAGAGCAAGTGGCCTCGGAACCGGAGCAACCCGGCTCGCCCAGCGCCAAATCGCAGCCCAGCTCGTTCCTCTCCTCCGTTCGCAGTCGGAGCAACAGTCCGCAGCTGTACAACCAGGCGGGCGGGGACCTGAACATCAGCCACGAGGACCTGAGCGACGTCAGCGACATTGAGGCCGAGGAGAAGCGCGAGGCACCGCGCTCAAAGGACTCGCTGGAGGAGGAGGAGGAGGAGGACGAGGATGGCGCCATATCGAATGACTCAATGTCGGCCCTGGGCGAGGACGATGACGAGGTGAAGCAGGTCAAGCAGAATGGCCAGAAGCCAGCGGGCGGCAAGGATGCCAAGGTAAGTACTCGATGGATGGGTCCTTCGGCCAGTTCCTCACTAATCCCACACTCTTTTTCAGCGCGACGATGCCTCCTCCAATGGCCTGGAGGAGGATTTGGCCAAGCCGCACGACGATGACGCCCTGGACTTTGAGGCGGAGGAGGGCGAGTGTCCCGAGCCCATCACTGCTTCCGCCAAGGAAGTGGCGGCGGCGGCAGAGAGCAAAGCCAACGAATCAAACCTGGCCAAGACCAAGTCTCCTGAATGGGCGGGCAAGCAGATAAAGAATACCGAAGTTGACGACGAGGACGATGATGAGGATGATGGCGAGGTGGATGGCGACTCCAACGACGATGACGAGGACGAGGATGCCAATGGCAAGGGCAAGGACGAGGATAGTGGCAGCAGCGGTAGCCTGGAGGACGGCGAGGAGGACAAGGACAAGGCCCTGGCAGCGGCCATCGCCAAGAAGAAGAAGGACGAAGAGGAGCTGGAGGAGGGCGAGGTGTCCGACGAGGACGAGAAGCGCCCGGAGGAGACCGAGCCGAAGCCGGTGTGCCGCTTCTACACGCGCGGCCAGTGCACCTGGGGCATGAGCTGTCGCTTCCTGCACCCCGGTGTCACCGACAAGGGCAACTACACCATGTTCGAGAGCCTGGTGCGATCCGTGCCCATGCAGGGCGGTGCCGGTGGTGCGGCCTCCTCCTCCGCGGCCGCTGCCTCCTCGACCGCCGCCTCGCGGGCCGTCGCCAGTGCCTACAGCTCGCATGCCGCCTCGGCGGCCGACTATCATGACTATCGCAACGAGAGGCCGGCCCTGCACCATCGCCCGGCACTGCACCATGCGCCCAGTATCTACGGCGCCCATGGCGGGCACGATGCACGCGCGCTGCTGCCCGACGGACCGGAGAATGCGTGGGAGCGCGGCCTGCGCACCGCCAAGGAGATGATGCGCAAGGCGAACAAGCGCAAGGAGCAGGACATGGACTTTGAGGACAAGAAGATGAACCTCACCCTCTCCCCCGACGAGCTGGAGAAGGATCCGTACTACCTCAAGGAGCGCGGCGGCAGCAGCGCCCGTTCGCCGCCCCCGCAATCGTCGTCGGCCCGCGAACAGCCACTTCCTCCGCTCAGCATGCCCATGTCCATGCATCCGCATGCCGTGGCCCACGCGAGTCCTCGCGCTCTCCTGCCCCTGCAGTACTCGGTCTACGGACCCCCCGCGGATCGCTACGGCCGCAGTCAGTACATGGCGCCGCACTACGAGGATGTGGACGCCTACGGACGGATGGCGAGGTATCGCGAGCTGCCGCCACACCGGATGCCGCACTACGAGGACGACCGCAGGCTGAGACCGGCGCGCGAGGTGATCGTGCAGCGCGTGGAGGCAGCCGGCGGGCGTGGCGATGAGTGGAGCGATCCCTGGATGCGCTCCAAGTCGATGGGACGGGGCTCCTACGAGCGGGACGAGCGCCGGCGCCGTGACCGACGCAGCTACAGCAGCAACTCGTCGTACTCAACGTCGAACAGCTCGCAGAGCGACTCCAGCTCGGACTCGTCGCGCTCGAGCAGTCCGCCGGATCACAAGCGGCGCTACGGAGGCAGCAGCTCGCACAAGCTGGCCGCGGCCTCGGCGCGTCGTCTAGGCGGGCGGGCGGTGCGCTCGCCCAGCCAGATACCGCGCCGCCCCAGGCACACCTCCAGTGAGTTGAACTTTGACTTTGCTGTGAACATATTAATTTATAATTTGTACTGCTTTGATAGAGGGCAGCCTCTCGCCATCGTACAAGCGCCCGGCCATGGACAAGCGAGCCGGTGGACACAGTCCCGCCTCCAAGCGCAAGAAGCTCACCTCGCCGGCGCCCAAGAAGTTTGACAAGCTGCGACGACGTCGCTCATCCAGCTCATCCGAATCAGGTAAAGAAAAAGAGAGATAATCAGGTAAAGAGACGTTAATAAATCATTTTACCTTGCAGACTCATCGGAGACCTCTTACTCCGAGTCGGAATCGGGCTCCTCGTCGTCGGAGAGCTCGTCGGGATCGCGGGACACGCCCCAGAAGCGAGTGAGGGCCACCGACAAGGCGCTCAACGAGCGCAAGCTAATCAAGAAGCGTAAGTATGGGTTCTTGGCCATGTAACACTCTTAACTCTTTTGTTTACCCTCCCGACAGCCGTTGAACAAGCAACCAAGAAGCGTTCGCCCATTTCCATTGAGATTAAGAAGACGTCGAACATGATGGGTGTGTCGGCGCTGGCTTCGCCCAATAACTCAGCCGGCTCCGACAAGGAGAGTGAGCAGCAGCAGCACCATCACGGGGCCAAGGACAAGGAGAAGGAGCCGCACAGCAAGGATAAAGACAAGGAGAAGGAGAAGGATAAGGAGAAGGACAAGGATAAGGAGCAGGGCAAGGACAAGGACGGTGGCAAGAAGTCGCGCCGCGAGGAGCTGCTGAAGCAACTGCGCGCCGTCGAGGATGCCATTGCCAAGAAGCGCTCCAAGCTGACCTAATCCTTCCCTGCAAGAGCTCCCTTCCCCAAGATCACTCCCCTTCCCACCCCCATATCCCATCACCAGGCGGATCAATCAATACTTAGTGGTTAACGCAACATTCGCATAGGATTCGATATTGCTCCCTCGCAGCGATGGCAATTTATCAGTTCAATGTATTTTAGGTTTAAAGTTCTGAAAATGTCCTTCCTTTTTTTTATTTTCTCCTTCTGACACCCCCACCACCAGCCCGTGATGGAGCATTAACAAGTAAAACTATGTTTATAATAGATCATAAATAAAGGATGATAAAAACATTTGAAACTTTCATTTCTGTAATATTCCGGACAAGTCAAAGGAAGAAGGAAGGGGATTTTCCTAATATTCATCAAGTGTTTTATTAATTTTCATTTTCTTTTACTTAAAACAGTTCCAAAACTAGAAGAACTTCGAAATATATTTAATTTCCTTAATTCAATAAAAACTAATTTGAAATTTGCGGTTTGCGCTTAAAGAGACACTTAACAAACTCTGTTTATTTGTTTTTAAGTTTTGGGAATACAATTAAATATTTAATGCTAATCAGAGCGGGTGGTTTGATTAAATCTGGTTTATAAATGCGTAGAGAATATATATTTTATTACTTCTGTATGCTCGCAACAAGTCACGACATGTGATAGTCCAACAATCTGGCAACGCCATTCACCAGCGTCACTCCAACCAGAACCAACCTCGCGTTGCGCCTGCGCACCAGCATTGGGTAAATCAACTGGGAAAATCACTGCCCTGCCATTAATGCTACCGCATCGGATATATGCTCATATAAATTCATATTATTACATATTTATCCGAGACGCCAAGACACGTGGCTGTCCAACTATCTGGCAACGCCAGTAATGAACCCAACCACGACGAACCTTGTGCGATATAAGAGAAATCGTATGTTTATTTGTATTTATCTCCTTCCGTTTACATATTTAGAGACATTTATAAGTGGAGACAACTTGTGACTTGTTCCAGAGTTGCTGCTGTTCAAGGCTACCATTTGCCATCGTCTGGGGGCAGGGGTGTCTTCACGGCCTTCTCAAAGTCGCGCTCCAAATGCAGGCGCAGCTCCTTGGCCTCCTGGGAATCGGCAAGCACCGGCTTGAACTCCAATTGGTCATCCCCCAACAACTGGATGGCAATCCACAAGAAAGGATACACGAAACTGAGCATGTTTCGCGGATCAATGTTGTAGAAGTACTGCAGGAAGAGACAGTTCCATATATGTACATATGCGAAAATATGCATTTTCGGAACCACCTGGTTCGGAACTTACCTGGAACTTGGTCTGCTTCATGTTCACATCCTTCATGTCGTCCTCGTCGCCACAGAGAATAACGGGCACGTTTTGGTACGCGTTACGCAGCCCCACATGCTCACTCTCTGCGTGTTCGAACATGATGATTGCGCAATCGGTTTCGACGCAGTCGCCTTCGCACAGTTTCGCGTACTTCTCCTCGCCGGCCACATCCCAGACATCGAAGCGCAAGGGGCCCCGGGTGGTGTAGAATACCAGCGTACGCACCTCAACGCCCTGCGCGTTCACTTTGGAGTCGAAGAAGCCGCCGATCTTCAAGCGCTTCACGAGCATCTCCTTAACTGGGCCGTCGTCCCCAATGAGAATGCACTTGAATGTCGGCATTGGTCTTTCTCCCCCTTCAGCCATTTTTCCACAGTTTCTTCTTTATTCCCTTTTTTTCTCTTCCAGAGAGCACGCCGTCCAAGCTTACGTTGACTTTGAAAATGCCTCTGTAGTTGTTGGCGTCTTCGTCGAAGTTTGACAGTATTATCGATGTTAGATATCGATAAGAAAGATCACCAAAAAGGGCACTAAACACAGGTCAACAGAATTGTTTCAGCCTCTCCGATAATTTCCTTTATTTTGGCCAACATAATGCTGCATTTCTTGGGTAATTATTGATCAGGGTTGTATTATTTTGAGATAAGGTCGCTATCTAACTATATTTTCAAACAAAGCTCAAATTTTTTAAGTTCAAACTTCAACCGCCGAATAAAACTCTGGGCGTCTATTGGTGGAGCGCAACCAACTTCACTCTGTTTAAACAAGGTGGCAACGCCGAACGAAAAGGTAAACAAACTATGCAAATTTAAGAATAAAACCGCAGATATTACTAAACATAGAGAAATATAAATCCTAGAGATCCTTTTGGATTTAAGCTTTGGATAAAGGAATAGCATAAAGTCCTTAATTTTAACCCAAATATTTTAAAATATCTTTAACAAGTTTCTTTTTTGTGTTGAAAAATAGAAGAAATATTTAAATGATGCGAATACGGCTGGCACTTTCTGGAATGGAGTAAACCTGCTCAGCTGCCGAGCGCTTTTCCCAAAGATTGGACAATTTTCCCCGGTCCGGTGGTGCGGGTGTGTGTGCGTGTGTGTAATGCGAGCCAATTGCGAGCAGTGTGTTGTGCGTGAGTGTGTCGTGGAAAACCTATTTAGATGACGAATCACAGAAATTTGGCCTCATCAATGTCTGCTGTGTGTGCGTGGTGTGTGTCCTGTGTGTGGCCTCTCCCCCTCCCCCTCGGAGTGTATTACATTTCGGGGTTTCATTTTTTATACATGCACATATGTATTATGGTTTATTCTACGCGTTTTTCTTTTTTTTTTTGCAATCCCTTGTTGCCGTCATCGTGTCGCATTTTTGGCAATCACAGGCACAGGCCGCAGAAGCTGTCAGGAGACATTGTCATCATCCAGCGACCAAGTCAAGAGCCGTGCACACTCCATACTCCGTACTCCTTGGTGTCCTTGGAAGGGGGACAATCCACCCACCTGGGCACGTCCTCCATGTGCGTGAAACGACAATACATGTGTCCGTAATCGACTGAGTTCCTCGCTCTGGGCTGCACTTGGCAAATTTTTGATATGTTTGAACTTGAATTACATTTTAAAAAACATGAATGTATAATTAAGAAATAATGGGTTTACTGATGATACAGTTTTTAGTTTTTAAACCATAAATAAGACTCTGAGAAAGGGCTTAGCTATCACACAAGGAAAAATAAGACGATCGTCTTATTATCAGTGCCCTTTTTGAGGAAAAACTAGCTCTGTTTTGATTTATTTACTTTAGTATTTATTTATTTTATTTTATTTTAATTATTTCCCAGTTTTAGTATTTTAATTTTAGTTTAGCAAACAAAATTAGCTTACAAGAATATTTAAGATTGAATCATCTACCTTCCCTAAACAACTTTACAAAAAATATAAAATTTGTGAAAATAAATCTACCTTAAAACTCTTTCACAAGTTTGCTTATAGGAATATTTTCCTTGGTTTTCTTTTACATAATTTTTTCCTAAATATATTCCTTGCAAAGCACATTTTTTTAAGAATATTTAAGAATATTTAAGATTGAATAATTTACCTTCCCTAAACATCTTTCCAAAAAATATAAAATTTGTGAAAATAAATGTGAAGCTTAACTTAAAACCCTTTCACAAGTTTTCTTATTGATTTTCTTTTACATACATTTTTCCTAAATATTTTCTTTACACATAGCCCATTTTTTTAAGTGCATTTCCCCCCCTCTCGCTCGCCCCTTTAAGCCTAGATTGGCTGCTTAGGAAATAGTGTAATAAAGGCCAGCTGAAGCCCACACGCCGAAGCCTCAGATTGGGATTTGGGCTAAATTTGCGAATTCCGCACCCTGTCCCCCCACGCCTGGGATTAGCGAATTCCGCTGCCATTTTTTTGTGTGTTTTTTTGGACACCTCCAAGCACCACCACCCACGCACACCCGCACACACAGTACACAGGCGGAAAAAAAAACAATCACGAACAGATTTATCGCATTCATATTCAGCCTGATGCGATATGTGACCAGGCAGGGTGGGGGATGGGAGGGGGTGCAAAAAATGAGACCAGCCCCGCCCCTGACCATCCCTGCTCGCATCAGTGGGCGAAGACCGCAAAATGGGATTACATTACTCAAAGAAATTTATTTTGACAGAACTAATATTTTGTCCCAGAGATCAGCCCTGGTCGTGGTCCTGTTCCTCATGTCCTCCTCGAGTCCTGGCCTGGCCTGCTCTTCTGGACTCTGATTGCCTGCTTAACTGTGGGGGAGAGCGGTAGGGGGTGTGGTGCAGTTGGGGTTGCGGTCGTTGGGGTTGGTGTTGAGTCTGTGGTTGAGCCCGAGGTTGGGGCTGGTGCGTATGGGGGCCTTGTGTGGATCTCGGAACTCGAATACTTCAAAAATCTGAAAACAAAAATTACATTTTTGCTGGAATTCTGGATACTGATAAAGTACAGGGGCTACCAAAACAATTTGATAGCCAAGCCTTTTTTCATATTTTTAAAGATTTAAAAAATAAAATTATATTGTTATTAACATTTTTATTTGGAAATTATAATTATCTTACACATCTTCAGTACTCTTATAGCCTATTTACACTAACACGAGTTATTTATCGATATCGGAGTTAACTCAATAACGCAGAATGCACGTTTACACTGGATACTGATGAAGTACAGGGGCTATCTACCAAAAAAATTTTATAGCCAAGCCTTTTTTTATATTTTAAAAGATTTTAAAAATAAAATACTCTTGGTATTAACATTTTTGCTTGGAAATTATAATAATCTTAAACTTCTTTAGTACTCTTATAGCCCATTTACACTAACTCGAGTTACCTATCGATATCGAAGTTAACTCAATAACGCAGAATGCACATTTACACCGGACAAATGTTTGTGATGAAAGCTCGCTGTGGTGAGAGTCGTTTGATAGCCCGAAAATCGAGTAGTTATCGATAAAAACTAGTACAAATCGAAATGAACGCAAAATGAACGCAACATGAATGCAACTTTTTTCCACCATAGGACCTTTTCAAAACATACATATGTATATAAAGTAAAACCCATGTACGTTTGACCCAAAACGCAAAAGCTCTAAAACGCAGCCTAGTGTAAACACAGTTTTAAAAGGTTAAGGGATTGTTATTCTGATATTATATATTTTAAGGAAGAAAGACAAATAATAAATAAATAAGGAAGTAAACAAATAATATTCAATATACCTGGGTTGTTTTAGGGCTTAAAAAATGTATTTAATTGTTTTTAAAATCTAAAATAAAATGAAATGGAATTTGGGATAAGATATTTCTCTTTTTCCAAGCCTTGATGAACGCAAGAGTGGCAAGTAGGCGTGGCCGGCACTTGGAGGAGGATTTGGCTACTGGGTCCTGGCTGGAATACCCACTACCGCACCCACTCCCCCCCTGCTACCACTCCCCGTTCCCCCGAAGCACACTCTGCACATAGGACATGTGTACATATGCCTGTACATATGTGGACGCACACGTATTTGGCCATGTCCTTTGGCGTTGTCCCTTGTCCGTTTGTTGCCATAGCCGTTTCCTTTTTTTGCCTCCCCCAGCCCCCCTCCCCCGACTGCGTGTGTGTGTGTTTTATTTTCGCCGAGGCAAAAGTTTTCTTTGATGCAATGTACAAACGACCCGACCAGCTAACGGCCACCAGAAAGGACCAAATGCGAATGGCTGCTGCTGCTGCTGTCCTGTGAGCAGGATCCCCCCCTGGTCCTCCGCTATTTGCGACTCAACTCGACCCTCACGTACGAACTTTGGCCATAACAACAACTGTGGCCATTACGAAGCCAGGGCATGTGAGTGTGTGGACACTGCAAGAAAATGCATTCCTCTTAATTTTTCCTAAAAAATGATGCCCAAAAGGAGGCTTACAATTTAATTTTTGGTGAATATTTAACAATAAATTAATAATTTAGTAAGTTACAAGTAAAGTTTGAATTTTTTTATTTAATTTTGGGACCTTTAAACATTTCAATGCATACTTTTGGAGAGGTTTTTAAATTGTATTTAAATCTCTTTTGGTTTTAGTGAATATTTAATAATAAATTAATAATTTAGTAAGTTACAAGTAAAGTTTGAATTTTGTATTTAATTTTGGGACCTTTAAACATTTTAATGCATACTTTTGGGGAGGTTATTTAATTGTTTTTAAATCTCTTTAGGTTTTAGTGAATATTTAATAATACTTTAATAATTTAAGAAGCCATGCATTGCATTTCACTAAATTTCCTTAAAAATGCTGCCTAAAAGTAGGCAACAATTTTATGTTGGGGACCTTTAAGCATTTTAATGCATAGTTTTGGGGACGTTTTTTATTGTTTTTAAATCTTATTAGGTTTTAGTGAATATTTAAAAATAATTTAATAAGCTACATGTACAGTTTGAATTTTGTATTCGAAATTTGTTTAAGAATTACCACAAATACTTTAAAACTCAATCGAAATGTTTATATTTTTCTAATTTCCTGTTTTTTATTGAATTTATTTTTTTTTTGCAGTGCAGCGGGTCCCTTGGTCCTTGTTGGACATTCCGTGCCGAGGCGCGTTGGCAACCGCCTGCTACCTTTGCCGAGGAGCAGCGTCCTTCCTCCGACTTCCACCACCGCCGCCGCCGCCGCACACAGCAGCCGCCATCAAAAAGGCTTTCAATGGTAGACGAGAGGTCCTGCCCGCCCACTTTTCACATCCCACAAGCCACCACCCCCCACTCCCACTCCCACTCCCACTCCTCAGAGTCCTGCATGTCCTGTTGTCCGTTTTTGCCGTTGCCATGTTGGACAGCAATGGCGATATTTGCTTTCCTTTCCGCCATGAAACCGAAATGAAATGTGAGGCGAAAAAGGACGAAGCGCGAAGAGCAAAGGACTAAGGACGAGGTGGCCAAGCGGGAGGGGGAGGAGGAGGAGGGGGTTGCTAAACGCGCCGGACTCTGAGCTTGCCGGGTGGCTGTGTGTGTGTGTGTGTGTGTGTGTGCGCGGGGTGGGTGGCTTTTTCGCCATTATTGTGGCAATTTTGATCAATGGCCCTATTTTTCGGACCCAAAAAGAACGTGGAACGAAGGACGCAGGACCTGCAGGTGGCCTTTGACATTAGTTGGGGATATATACATATATGGGGACCCAGAGGACTTGAAAAGAAAACCCTAATTAAGGCTATTCTGGCTTAGAGAATTTTACAAAGTTAATACGATTAAGACTTGAAATATATTGGCTCTATATAGTTATATACTTATAATATATGCATAGTTTTAACAATACCACAAAAATCGCTGTAAATTTGAAATCATTTAAGGGAAAGGATATTTACCATTGAACTTAAATAATGAAAAACATAAAGCATAACATAGTTGATTAATTCATAAATTTTTTAATATTTTAAGAATTTTATTCTTAGATATTTAGATTTTTATAGAAAGAATCAACATGACTATGAGCTTATTTTTACCATTTTCCAATTAAATATTATTTTTGAAAAGCAGTAAGCATAAAAAGCATTTTTATAAGTTCCTACCGTACCTATAAAGTTATTATTAAAATGATTAAATATTTTACTAGTAAGTTTCACAGAAAAAGTAATTTTCTTTGATGCTTTAACGTTTCTATTTAGCTATGTTATTTATTAAAATTATATAGTTTTCCCCATTTTGTTTATTATTTTCCTTAAATTAACAGACTTTCAAACTAGCTTAGGGTATCTGTTATTCTATCTCTACCCATTTTTTTTAAGATTTTTTTTATTAGCCGCGTCTAACTTCGTCGCTCGGTATTTTATATTTTTTATTATTTATTTTTGCCGCGTCTGCAGAACTTCGCTGGGCGATTCGCGGGCGTTGGTGTTGTTATTATTTGTGCTCTGGCCTTATGACCACCACACACAGATGCAAAATACACCCCCACACACACCCCACACACACACACACACACATGGCACATATGTGCGACCACAGGCCATGACAGCATTTTTTCGGGGCTAATCGAAGTTAACCCTTGGCTGCCTGCTCCGCCAAGGCCCAAGAGGGGGCGCCTCTTTAACCCCAAAACAAGCGCACGTCCGTTGGCTTTGGCAATTTTTTATGCATGGCTCCCGGTTTGCCATTCAATTCGATTCGATTCCTTTTCGATTCCGCCACTGCCCATTAAATTTACGACCCAAAACGCAGTCGGGCCACACACACACGCACTCCCATACAGAGAGAGAAAAATATGATGTGTATAGAAATTAAATAAGGGATAAATAGTATGATTGAAAGAGAGTTATGGATTTATTATTATTATTTTGGATTTTATTAAACTGAATTTAATTTATGGGTGACTCAAAAATCGCTGAATGTTTGAAATCACTTAAAGAAACCGTCTAAAAGTATGCTAGGAAATGTTACTCCATCAAAAAACATAATTTTAACGATATGCACCATTGAATTATTATTTATGTTATAATTTTATAATTATTATTATTATTGGAAGCAAGTTCAGAATTTAATATCAATAAAAGCAGTGCTTAAAAGTATGCTAAAATTGTATTTCGTAAAAAGCAACATTTACATACTTTTATAAACGTATTTAATTGATTTCTATATATAGAATACTCTTTTTTTTAGGTCTAAACTAATCAAACTTTAATAATAGATTAAATCTAAAAAATATATGATAATCAAGCTTCCTCCTTCCATACCCCATTATAAATCCAATTTATGTGTTTTGTATTAATTTTTACTCATACAATTTTCTCTCAGTGGACAGACAGACAAACAAATCGAGGCATAGACAAACAAACAAACCGAAGGGCAAACATTTTTATAAAGTCGCCGACAACGACGACGCCAATGAGCAGGAAAAGTAAAGGGAAAAGGAAAATAAATAAAGAAAATAAGAAGAGGAGGAAAATAAAAGAGTTGCTTATGATTTGGGGGCGGGGCTCTCGGGGCTTCCCCCAAAAAATGAAGGCAACTGTGACTGGGCCACATGTTTGTGGACATTTATGCAAACTTTTCGCATTTTTTGCGCATTTGCCTTGCGTGGAAGTCCGGGGGGTTAAGGGCCCAGGTCCAGCTTGGGATAGTCACCATGTGTGGCTTGGCGGCAGTGGGGGGTTAAGGTCTCCCTGTGTGTTTGTCTATTTGGTGGCTTTTACTCAAATTTGATTTAGATTCGATTTGGGTGGCAGGAAGAGGGCAGAAAACTCCCAAGCAGAGATCAAAACATTATTCTAGAGCTTTTTATATTTAAATGGGATTTTAAAAAGATTTTTAAATTAGCTATTTTATACCAAATGTATTTAAGAAGTTTGTGTCATTTTTGCTCATCTCAAAAAGGGTGTCTTTGATTTTTGCTATAATTATTTGCTATCCCTAATGTGAGCTTGATTTGCTAACCACATTTACCCCCGAATATATTTTATTTTATTTTATTTTATTCTATTTTATATGAACATTCTAGCGCTACAAGTTTAATAAGAATAATATTGATAATAAATAATGTTTCTTGCTTTAAATTAAGCCTTAATCTAAGTGGATTATTTCTTATAATAAAAGCCCTTTACAAGTTAATAATTTTGTGTTAAAATCTTTGATAATGCTCCTTGATTTAGTCCTAATAGTATTTGTTTTGAGAGTATTTGTTATATATTTATTTTTATTTATTTTAAAGCATATTTAGATATATAAATTGTGAACCTAAACTAAATAAACTCCGCTCTGTGCACCTTTATTTATTTTCTGTACCGATCCCACAGCCAGCATGTCTCCTGCATTTATATATTTTATTTATCCCTATCAATAAGAACCAGATGTTGCTCAGCCCAGCCAGCATAATATATATGAAATTACTAACAAACAAACAAAGAAAAGAGCACAAAAAATGATAACAAAACAAATAATAAATAAAAATTGCCCAACAAGGTGCAAATGAAATGAATTCAAATTTCGACTGCGGTCGCCACAATAGGTGCACCCATACGGGATGGCGACAATACGCAGATGTCCTTCGAAGCGAGTCCTTTTTTTGCAGTTCCTGTTTCTAAGTAGGGAATATAGAATATAGAAAGCCTTGGGATTTATTTAGAATATATTTATAATTAATTAAAAAACTGAAACTAATTTTTAAAGGAAGTTATAAAATATATAAAGGTAATAAGTGAGGTCAAGTGTTGTAAAGAAATAAAAAATTAAACTTTGTAGCTAGTATTGTAGGGAATTTTTAGAGAAAACTTAAATTTAAGGAAAAATACAGCTTAGAAAATAATAAGAAAAATAAGGCCTAATTAAAGGTATTAAAATTCAAGTACAGCCAATTAAATATTAATATTAAATATAGGAAGGAAATATTTAAGGTCAAGTCTGATATATACATATTTTGGTAGTGGCAAAACCGTATGTTTAAGAAAGCAAAAAAAAAAAAATATATATATTCAATAAATTAAAGTCCTATGTAAAAGTATAAAAATAAATTAAAGCTATATTTTTTTATTGGGAATCCCCCTTTACAGGGCATTTCCGCTTCGTTGTGATTTATTTTGAAATTCCGGGAAAAACTTAATGACGTGTCTTTCTTGTTTTTTGAATAAAATGAAAAATTTGTAAACGCTCGCGATCTCATATGACGAAACGGGACATGCCAACTACAAAGGACGATGCAGGAGCAAGGACATGAGGGCCATTCCAACTACACCACGTGCGTGTGTGTGTGTGTGTGTGTGCGTGTGTGAGTGCCGCCAGATTGCCGCAAGGTAAAAAAAAAAGGAGTTCACACAAAATCAACGCGACGCGCTCGGTATTCCAGTATCTCCCATGTCCTGTGTGTGTCCTGCGAGTCCTGTGTGCGTATTTTATTCCGTTTTTTATTCTTCTCCTTTTTTTTTTTTGCATATCATACACGTATAGGGGAGGTAGGGTGGCGGCGCTCGGGGGTTGGAATCATCATTTGAATAATTCGACATTTGCGGCGTCCTTTTCAGCGGCGGCCCGGCGAGTCCTTTCCACCTTTGATTTCCACCTTTCCACGCGCCACACAGCCGCGCATCGAATGACGAAAATTTCGTAATAAATAAATAATCCTTTTCGCGTGCATGTGTGTGTGTGTGTGTGTGTGTGCGGAAAAACTATGCCAGGAGGAAAATTTGCTCGCAATTTGAAATTATGGATGAAAAGAAATGAGGCCATGCAAATGTATGTAGATACAATATGTGGGCATTAAGGGTTGCCCCTTTCCCGCGCCAAAGGAAAGGGGTGCCCGTCCAGCAGGGGTAGGAGCTAGCTGTTGCCAATATCCGGAGTCCGGGGTCCTGGGTCCTGCGTCCTGCGTTGAGTTTTCCACGAAACATACATGAGAGCGTATGCAGATATGGGCCCTTTTACAACACCTGGCCGACATCGGCAATCGATATCCACGGACACGGACAGGGACTCAATATCCGCGGACAGTTGCTAGCCGAAATTCAATCGGATGAAGAGCAGGAGCAGGAGCAGGAGCAGGAGCAGGAGCAGGAGCAGGAGCAGGAGCTGGAGCTTGAATTATAGCCACGGGAATGGGGTGATTCGTTTGATTTGAATTGATGAGCCCGCCATGCAGGTTGAGCATATTTACTCTTGCGTTTTCCTATCTTGAAAAGGTGAGCAAAAATTAAGTATCTGCCCGGAAAAATGAAATAACTTTAAAATATGTCAAAATAAATGTGATTTATCTTAAAAGGCCGACAGCTGCCAAAGTTTTTAAAAACCCCATATTAAGGGAAAATTAAATAACTTTAAAATATGTCAAAATAAATATTATTAATCTGTAAAGGCTGAACTCAGGCCACAGTTGCTGAACTCCATAAAACCCATATTAAGATATATTCTATACAAAATAAAATAAAACGAATAAATACATATGTTTCAGACTTGAATCCAAGCAAAGCAGAACTGCATATATTTTCGAAATGGAAAAAAAAATAAAATAAAATTAATAATATACATCCTGTTCCAGACTGGTTACGGAACAATCTTTAATCCGAGCAAAGCAGGATCTGTCTCAGCAAATACTCCCACACGATAAATCCGTGCTGAACTGAGCAAAGAAAAAAACAAAAAATAACTTAAAAATATATCTTTAAAGGCAGACAGTTGCCAAAGTTTTTAAAAACCCCATATTAAGATATATTCTTTAAAAAATAAAATAAAATTATAATACACATCCCGTTTCAGACTTCTTACAAGTATTCGCACAAGAAATCTGATTTCAGAGCACGAAAAACTGAGCAAAGCAGGATCCGTCTCAACAAATACTACCACACGATAAATCCGTGCTGAACTGAGCAAAGAAAAAAACAAAAAATAACTTTAAAATATGTCTTTAAAGGCCGACAGTTGCCAAAGTTTTTAAAAACCCCATATTAAGGGAAAATATAATAACTTTAAAATATGTCAAAATAAATATAATTTATCTTTAAAGGCTGAACTCAGGCCACAGTTGCTGAACTCCATAAAACCCAAATTAAGATATATTCTATACAAAATAAAATAAAACGAATAAATACATATGTTTCAGACTTGAATCCAAGCAAAGCAGAACTACATATATTTTCGAAATGGAAAAAAAAAATAAAATAAAATTAATAATATACATCCTGTTCCAGACTGCTTACGGAACAATCTTGAATCCGAGCAAAGCAGGATCTGTCTCAGCAAATACTCCCACACGATAAATCCGTGTTGAACTGAGCAAAGAAAAAAACAAAAAAAAACTTTAAAATATGTCTTTAAAGGCCGACAGTTGCCAAAGTTTTTAAAAACCCCATATTAAGATAAAATCTTTAAAAAAATAAAATAAAATTATAATATGCATCCCGTTTCAGACTTCTTACAAGTATTCGCACAAGAAATCTGATTTCAGAGCACGAGAAACTGAGCAAAGCAGGATCCGTCTCAACAAATACTACCACACGATGAATCGTTATAAATAAAGAATTAAATAAAAATAAAATAAAATGAATAATATAAACCAGTTTCAGGCTGGTTGCAGAGAACACTCCAAAAACCACAAGAAACTCGGAAAAAAAAAATAAAATGAATAATTTACATCTGTTTCAGACTGGTTGCCACTAATTTGCAGCTAGAATCAGTTGGGAATTGTTGTGCAATGCAAGGGGAACGAGGATAGGACGCCACAAATTATGCTTCGATTTTTTTTCAGTTTTTATTTTTATTTTTGGGAGTTTCAGTGCAAGGTACAGGTACAGGTACAGGTACAGGGGTTTGAGTACCGACTGGGCGCCACGAAGAGTACTTATTTATACCTTTTAATACTTTTATTTTTTGACAAGGCTTTAAAATAAATTAAATTAAATTAGTACGAGTAAAAGTTCCATTAATCCCAAAAAATCACAGAGATATTAGTTCTTTGGTCAACAAAAGGTTACTTAAAGTAAAAAACTAGGTTTTTATCAGATTCTTGCTCATTTTTTAATAATTTACAGATGTTCCATTTTTTTCTTCTTATTTTTCGAATATATTATATTTGTATTTCTCTCAGTGCCTGACGCTGATGGGCATTAGCATCGTTCAATTTGTGTATTCGAAAACACACACCGAGAGTTTTTTGAAAAACCCAATTTCCCTTTTCCAAACCAACCCTTGTGTCGTTGCTCTGCCTAAAAACAATGAAGAAATTCAGCGAAATTTGCCTGTTGTGCCATTTTTTAATTTTTTTCGCCTTCTGTCATTGTCCGCAACCCCCTAAAGCCCTTAACCCTTTTCCCATTCCCATTCCTCTTCCTTTTCCTTTTTTTAATGTAACCCACCCATCAGCCCATCAGCCCATCATCCCGACACGAATTGCAACTGCAGTTTTGCCAATCTGCCGGAAAATCTGCACGAGCGAAAAGCGAAAATCCGGAAAATCCGAAATCCCGAAAATCCAGCCGAGAGGTGTACAGTCATGACTATACATAACATTCGCTGAGTCCAATCCGATTTTGTTCAACTCATTAACCACTTGACTAATTGCTGCCGAGGCTCAAAGGATCAGCGAGGATAACTCGAATGTATTTCTACCTTTTTTCACCCAAAAAATAAAAAAATAGAGAGCGAGAGATCACAATGGGATAATTGCGAATCGGGGATTGTCGCCTCGGCCCAATTGTTGTTGAATCGCTGCCTTCACACCTTAACAATACCGCAGAGAAGCAACAACCATAATCTATCCAGCATCCTCAAATTCACACGCACTTTGAACCCTGTGTGTGATCCACAAAAAAAAAAAAACAGGATTCGGGATCCGCAGGGGCAGCATCCCTTAACCTCTCTGCTCGTCCTCTCCGCTCGTTTTTTGGGGTAAAAAACCAAGTTTTTGACATTAAACTGCAAACATGATGTTATATAATACGCATAATTGCTCGGCTCATGGGATGCTGGGCTCGTTCTCGGGTCCGGGTCCGGGCAGGAAGTCAAGGACCCTTGAAATGATCCGTTCCTTTCATTATTTTTCCACCAATTTTTTGTCCTTTTTTTTTGGGTGTTTTGTTGCTCATAAATTGCCGCTAAATGGCTGCTGGCTGCTGGCTGAGAGGGGAGAAAGCCTGTCATTGGTTTGTTTAGGGTTTGATGTGTCAATATTTGACAGATCAAATTGATATTTATACGTTTATGGTATAATAAGGCCGCTCTCCCCATGTTTTTTGTGTTGTTTTTTTGTGCCTGTTTTGGCAGCAGCTACTTAAACCTGACTAATTGCCTGATTAATGATTTTGTCCGGAAATATTACGGGGCTGGACAATGGTTGGACCACGCCACGGGGTCAGTCGCCGCCGCCGCCGCCGCCTCCTTTGGTGGGTTAATAAACATTTTTAATTAACCAATCGATCGGAGTTGGGGGGTTTCTTTTTTAAAGAGGGGTCAGCAGTGCGTTTTATATAGGAAATAAAAGGTTTTTGTATGACTTTGTGATTTGTATGAATTTTTTTAATACATTTTCTTGACAGGTTTTCATTTTTTAAATATATATTTATACTATTTAACATTAAAGGTATGCTATTATATTTTTATTACACGTTTATTTATTTCTCTGCCTTAAATTAAGCATTTATTTATGAGTATTTATAATAGTATACTATACTGGAGTACTAAGCGTTCTCAATTTAGAGATAAAACCATTTCAATTCAAGAATATTTGTACTCAATTTTGGTGTGAGTACTTTTGTATTCATTTTGATTTTTTTTTGTCACTAAGTAGAGAAAAAATACTTAAGCCAAAATTAAAAAAAAAAACGGACTCAAATTAAGAATATTAAGTATTTGGGAATGCGGATTCTCAATTTTCGGATGCCATAATTCTCTGTGTGTATGCATTGCTTTACCGAGGAAAGAAGGAAAACAAGAAAGAATTATTATTTAAGTGTACAAAAGAAATTGTAGAACATAAATATATGAAGTGGTGGAAAATTCAAGATATCTTGTTAAAAATAATTCTAAAATATGTTAATTTAATTTTGCGATTTCTTAAAATATTTTTTATTTGTTTAAAATATTTAATCCTTGTTTTTTACACAGAAAATACATTTATTCTAATTCTTTTAATATTTATATTTCTTTAATAAGTCAAAACATGCACAACCTTTGAGTGATGATTGATGAAACCCTTTTAATGGCTTGATTAATTAATTATCCTTCATTCTAAAAGAAACCAAATTAAGAACATTTTGCAATAGGAACTCCAGATATCCTGCAGCCTCAGAGGAAAACTCCTTGAAGCCGATTAGGGAATTTTGCACCGCTGGCTCGAGCCATTGTCTGCTGCTCGAGGCCTGCTGTTATCCGGCGCCCTGATCCTGGCCGGGAACCTGCAAAATTAAGGATCACAGCTGGCAGTCTTCCCCCTCGAAGACGGAGACGAAGACGAAGACGAAGCCGAAGACCCCTTGCCGAGGGATGACGCCTCTGTGTGTCGCGGTCGACAGCCTCCGTTATCCCTCGAAGGATTCTGAAGATGAAAAAAGGAGCAACTGTTACCTTTTTGCCGGGCCCTACCTCACCTTAATCATTATAAATTATAGATGTGGCCTCGAAGGGGTTAACAACTTTCTCACGATCGAGGGAAAACAGCGCAATAATTCTTTGTTATCGAATGTAACGGGTTTCTTTAACCCCTCGAGGAAATAGAAAATAAAAAATAATAGAAAATCGGCGCACCCATTGACTGACGTTCGACAAATGGGCAAAAGTGTTTGTCAGTTGGATTTATGATCGAGTTCGATCCTTTTTTAAAAAACGAAAGGAATGTGCATCTGCAGTTTCTTGAGATTTATTTGACAGTTTTCGATTTTTTTGCTTAAGAAACAATTAATTACATAGGGGGGATTGCTTAAGAAACAAAGGGGAATGTCCAGAAGTTCTGTAGTGTATTTTATTACTAATGTACATTAAATATATTTATATTTTTTCGAGTTTAACGAAAGGAATGTGCATCTGCAGTTTTCTTGAGATTTATTTGACAGTTTTCGATTTTTTTGCTCAAGAATCAATTAATTACATAGGGGGGGATTGCTTAAGAAACCAAGAAAGTTTTGTAGCATATTTTAAACCTTATATATTTTTAAACTATTATTTTTTCGAGTTTAACAATTAAATCCCAGCTTGATTTCTTAATTTCCCTCAACGTTTCCTTGGCAACTTTTCCCATTTACATTTTGTTCTCATTATTATTATTACTATTAGTATTTTTATTGTTATTATTGGCATATGTGTGTGTTGCATCGTCCTTGTCTTCCTTGCAAAACTTAGCGCAGAAAAAGAAGGCAAATCGGGGAAAAAGCGTAGAGAAAAGTCCCAAATGAAGCAGGACCATGTAAGCGGGATAACATTTCAGCAGCAGCAGCAGCAGCAGGAGCAGGACTCGGCGATGAAGTTGCTACGGAAATTCGTTATTGTGTTACCACAGGCGATGTGTCTGTGTCCCAACATGGTCCCGCCCCCTGCCAGCCTGCCCACCGCCCCCCAACGACAACCAACAGTTCTAATAACAACAACGAGCACAGTGGTCTGGAAATATCCCGAAATATATTTCAAGAATATATTTAAATTCAAGAGATTTGAGATTTATTTATTAAAAATTGATATCTTTGTGGCCTTGCTTATGTCTTCAATTAAAAAAAATACATAAGAAATCAAATTTGTTACTTAAAATGTATTTTAAGCCACTGTGAAGGCAGCACCTTTTTGCCTGGTCCTTGGTCCTTTTCCCTTTTTGGCCCGGAAAGCAGGAAGCGGGCGAGAGCGACCTTTGCATGCACAACAATATTTTAATATGCAAAATTTTCAAATACAACTCACACACACACACGCAGGCAGGACATGGCCATAAGCACACACACAGTTGCGAGTGATGCCTTTTGGTCAGGACGCAGGACGCAGGACGACAGCCGTCCGTTGGCAGGGATGGAAGGATGGAAGCTGGCGAACGGTCGCCGGGAGTATCCAATTCGACAAATTTTGCAAGCCAACCGAGCGGAATCGGCAAGAGCTCGTCCTGTTTCTTTCCTTACCTTTCCTTTTTTTTAATATATATATTTTTTTGTATATACATACATATATTATTTCTCTTTTTTTTTCATTTCCTTTTCCGCTGGGCGGCGTCCACCGAAGCGCATCATCCACATACACACACACATATGCCGAGAAAGGACTCCATCGAGACAGAGGGAAATAACTTAAGGTAAGGCTTTACATAAATTTTAAATAATTAAATAAAGCCTATCAGAAAGGTTTTAAATATTGTTTATTTTTATATATATTAAAAGCATGCATTTAATTTAAAGTACAAAATATTTAAGGCTTACTTCTTCAACTGGAAACTTCAGTTCCAGGATACTTAGTTTCTTAAGTAATAATTCCATAACTTAGGAAAATAAGTTCTTATTAAGTTAGCATAAATAGTCTTACCTTCTGTAAATTTATAAAAATTTCAAGACATATTATTTCTATTATTATTTATTATTTCGAGTCCATTTGTTCGAGTGCACATCCCAAGGATAGCCAAAGGACCCATCTTGGCGGCATATTGCGCTGACATGGCGGTGGCTGCTGGGGCAACTGTCTCCGGTAACCCTGGCTCTTGACCAGTTATCCCTTCGAGGGATAAACACCCCCGCACCCGGCTGGCTGTGTCAGCCAGTCAATCAGAGGTCCTGCAGATCCTGATTTACGCAGGTGAGCCAGCGACTGCCATTGGCATTGTTGTATTTGCGGGCCATCTTGATGTGGGACGCCCACATGTATCACGTTTGCATGTATCCTTCGCCAGGACATGCCACTATATAACCACCTCTATTTACATAGGCATCGGGCCGTGGTGGATGGAAATACGATTTTTATAATGTGTTTTGCCTGGACAAACATTTTGCGCCGAGTCGGTGGCTTAAGTTGGTCAATGGAGTGGAGTGGAGTGAAGCTGAACTGTCAGGACGGGACGGGACGGGACGGGACAGGACAAGGACATTAAGGAAAAAATTCAGCAGGCAATAATCTGCAAGGTTTTTTTTTGTTTGGGATTTAAAACTACAGGAAAAAGCCATTAAGAGACCATAAATAAGATATGAAGGTGAAAAAATAGTAAGGTAAAGGAATTGTTATTAAAAAACACCAGTAGCAGGCTTCTTGGTAACTTATGCCAATAATAGTTCCATATTACGCGGCCTTGCCATTAGAACCCGTTGAGAATTCTAGTGCAAGTTTAATTAATAATAAAAAATATATAAATCAATTAAGAGGGTTTATAATTTGCACATAGAGAGGATTTTTAAGTAAAAATGTACTTAAAATAAGCAAAAACGTACTCAAATAACAACCGAGAACATTTGTACTTACTTAGATGTGGTTTCGTACACAGTTCAAGTGTAATTTTTAAGAATACGAATTCTCATCCTTCTTTTTGAGAACTTTTATGCTCAACGAAAGTTTAAAATTTACTTCATTTAATCTTCATTAACAATCCGTACTCATAATGAGAGTAGTACGAATTTGAGTACGCGGATTCTCAATTTCCGGATCCCATAATTCTCTTTGTGTACATATTTAATAATATAATAATTGAATAATCGTATAACTTTGTTATATTTCAATTCCTACGTTTTCCTGTGTTAACTTTCCTCTTAGCTGTATTTATATTTTAAATATATATATTTTTTTGCATTACCTGAATTTAAACATAATTTTTTCTTGCAGTACCTCTTAACCCTTTTCGCGCTCCACTGATGGCCTTTAATTGGGGCATTGTTCTGCGCGGTCCCTGGATTTTGGATTTCAGTTTTCAGCTCTCAGCTCTCGGATCTGGCATTTGTCGCCTTGCAGGACGCCCAGGACGCCCAGGATGCCAAGGCGCTTGTCGCAGGACTTGCGGTGCCGAGCTGCTTCCGAGTGATATGATGCGTGCCTCATGTGTGTCCGTATGTACCAGATTATGTACATGTATCCCCGTATGTATGTGCTTTATAAAAATGTAATATATGTGGCCGTGTGTGTGCGTAGTCGTTTTCTGTTTTCTGGAGCGTGTACTGTTGTGCGTGTGTGTTGTTGTTGTTGTTGTTTGCGAGACAAAAGGAGCCAGGAGCCGGGCAGGACATCCTTGGAGCAGGACACACCGTGGACCATAGCGGCGGGGAATATTTAACAGGAAGAAACCAATAAAACCTAATGATATGAAAAAATGCAATTTTCTGAAACTCTCGCGAACGAATGAACGCTCCAGGAGGGGAGTGTGTGTCCTTTGCGCGCCTCCGCGCTCCGTTTACACTAGCAAGGATATGGGTGAACAAAAAAATGTATTACAAAATATATATACATATATGTGATGTAAGCTTAATATAAATATAAATAAAATACAGTAAATAAGAAATTAAATATGTGTACATACATATATATTATTTTAAAACCTTTTCTTGCTTTAATTTAATTTAAAAAAGTTTTACGGGCCAAAAAAATATATTATAAATTACAAAATACTTTAATTTGTTGCTTAAAAATGTTGACACAATTAATTTTAAGAGTTTAAGGTTATAGTTTGGTTATAGTTTTGTATATATTATATGATTTTGTTTAGCTTAGTATTAATTTGTTTTTAATATAAGTTCGTTTTTTTTTTAGTTCTCATATTGTGTAAACAGGGCTTAACTTTGATTTTCCGCTTCAAAAATCACAAACACGAGAGCAGAAGCAGCGGAGGTCCTCCGACTCATCCTTTGCCTCCTTCGCAGAGCGCTCCTCCTTCGATTGTCCCCGGTTGTCATATGTGAAGTTCTCGTCGCGTTTGTGGATTTTACATTACCCTCGCAACAACAACAATAACAAAAAAAAAGAAGGAAAAAAAGGAAAGAAACAATAATAAAAGAGGAAGAGTGGGTTCCGACCATGAAATACCCGAAACAAAACCAAAAGCTTTTACTCGATCGACCTGCAATTTGGTATTTGTATTTATTAATGAATGATTGATAATAATTTATTATAAGCCATTGAAGTTATTTATTTATTAATTTATTAATTTATTAATTAAAGTAAAAATAAAATAAATTTATTTAAAAATTTATTAACTCAAGTAATAATAAAATACATTTATTTAAAAATGTATTAATTCAAGTAAAAATAAAATAGGATTTGCATTAGCATCGCAAAGACTAAAGTCTTGATTATTCTGTTTTTTATAAAAAAGTAAGCCGAAGGCAAAGCTCGTTTCTTTATCAATGAACAAAGATATTTAAAATTAATGAAGTGGCTTATATTATAGTTAAATTATAATCATACATTTATATTTATAATTACCCTTACAGGGGTCCTTCTCCAAGTTCCAATATACCCGTTTATTCGGGGAGTATCCAAGAATTGAAAAGCGAACTTGGCTTCAAAAGGAAAAATCTCACAGGGTAATGGCGAGCGGGGGAAGGTGTTGATGCTGTGGAAAATGTGAGGGGGTGAGGGGGTGGGAGGTGAACAAAAATATATTTAAAAAAAAAAGCTAAAAGAAAAGAAAACTCAATGATAGACAACGGGAAAACACAAACATGGCACCCAACACTTGTCCACTGGCCTGGCAAATGGATTGGGAAGGGGTCCGCGAGAGGGCCCAAGATGACAGGCAGGTCCTCCCCTGCCCCTCCCCCTCCCCCTCCGAAGGTCCTCCCCTCCCCTACCCCCCATGATACATAAATGACAATGTATCGCCGCTAAACGAAGGCGGGCAGCGGCGGCCAGGAGAGATAGCAGACATGTTCGCAATTTTCCAAAGTACTTAGTCAGCAACTTTTACCCCTCCGCCTTTGTTGTTGTTTTAGTAGCCTGGCCGCCCTTCGACCTCTGCGGGGTGACCACACACACACACACACACACTCACACACAAACACACACGGGCACACATGCAAAAAAGGAAGGACAAGGAAATATGAGGAAAAGCGCCCACGCATGGCATGGCTCGCTGGAGATACCACGGGGTTATGTTATGTCCTGTCACTGGCTACAAGTCGAGCGATAAGCCAGCCACACCCCCAAAACGCCCAAAAAAACGCCCACCTCCTTGCAAAAAAAAAAAGAAGAAGGAAACACCCCACCGCCGAACCTCCCTAAAAAACATTCTTCGCCAGCGGTTCGCATTTATTTATTTCCATTTTTTTAACACATATTAAGCCGCAAAAATATTGCCTGTCCTTTCCACTTCTCCTTCATTTTTTTCTCTCCTTCCCTTCTTTTTTTTCTGTCCAGAATTTGCAAAAGACGCAAAAAGTAGCGAGCAATGAAGTGTTACACGCAAAAAAATAGAGTGAACATTAGGGAGAAATTAAATAATAATAATAAAAATTATTTTCGATTTTAAAAAGCTTTTATAATTCCTAGAACATATTTCTAAACTTTCATCATTTTAGAACATATTTCTATTTATGTTTTATGGTTAGGGTATTAGATTTGATGAAATGTATTTCGGAAAAATTCAGTTTATGGCAAGCTTTCCTAGTTTTCAGAAAATAATTATTAAAAATAAGAAATATTTTTCTTAAGCTTAGAAATTCTATCTTCTTTCTATGGCGATTTTGGCTTATGATACCATTTCTGTAATATAGAAATATATTTCTTATTTTAAGAAGAAATATTTCTTGTATTAAGAAAAACTTAATTTGTGTATTTAAAAAACTTATTATTAAGTCTCTTTAAGAGATTGCTTCTTCTTGTATTGTCTCTGCATAATTTTCTTTGCTCTTACTAATTTTTCCCAGTGCACGAAGCAATGGTAATATCCTAGCTGGTCGTCTAATTCAGTCGATAGCCATTCATTGGAAACGCTTGATTGATGCCCCGGCCTTGTCTGCTGCTCGTCGATAAGCGGCAAAGACTATGCGACTCTTAACCCCACACAGCCCCTGTTGTTCAGCTGTCCGTGTTCCTTAACCCCACAAGCCCATCACCCACCGCCTGATTTTTACAATTGCCAGCGATTCAATTTTTTACTTTACATATTTCATGGATTAGAGACGACTCCAACTAGGACGTGGACTTGGTCTTGGATGGAAACTAGCATAAATGGAAATTGGCTGGCTGAGGGTTAAGGAAGGGGTTCGGCTATTACCCCACCTGGCTTTTAGGTGTTAATTTAATTTATTTATTTAAGGCTAGCAAGTAACTCCGAACAAGGAGTGTTGTTTATATGAGCTTTTATTTTTTATTTATTTAATTTGTATTCCATTTATTGATTTATTTTTAAAATATATAAGCATAAAGATATGCGTTCTAAGAAGTATTATTTAATTTTCTTTGAAGTAACTCATAAATATATCAATAATATATATTCGATAGACTTTCTGCACCTTATATAAAGTAAAAAGGAATGTAAAGCAACAATTTCTATGACAATGAAATTAAATCTCTATATATATATTCATAAAGGCTTTATCTTAAAAATGTTATTATTAAAATATTAAAACAATAAATATTTAACGATATTAAACGATAATATATTTAAAATATTGCAGACTATCGATGAATTAAAATTAATTTAAATATATAAATTAAATAAATTAAAAATCAAAAAAATATAAATTAAAAATATTATTTGAATCATAAAACACGTACAATATTTAACGATAATATATTTAAAATATCGCAGACTATCGATAAATCAATATTAATATACAATACAGAGGCGTCCCCAAACGAGAAGGTTAATTATTTAATATATCGAACTAATCACAAAGATCACTTGTTATTATTGGAGTTTTATTTTGATAACAAATATAAATTAAAACATTTCTAAAATGTTTCGTTTTCTACGATAGGAAGTAGAAAAAATAGAAAATATAGTAACCTTTGCAAGCATATAAAAAGATATAATTCTGTTTATGTTTTTCCTTATATTTTATGTCTAATTACACTCTTTTTCTTAATAATTTTAGGCCTTAATAGTTTTATTAGCTTTACGTTTTACTAATTTCTTATTTATAATTCAGGAACTAAAATAATGAAATGTGAAAGACCGCGGCTTATTCTTTTGCTTTGATTTGGTGGACTTTGAGTGGTTTATTGTTTATTGTTTATTGTTCGGCTCGCTCGCTTATTTTTTATTTGTTTGCCATGTGACATGTGACAGGTCGGCGTGCTCATTGTTGAGTGGCGGAAACAATGGCTCACTCTCTCAATTAGGAGGCGAGCTGAATAAGTCAGAGAGCTTCTGACCGGGCGACATGCTCACCTTGATGGGCCTGACATTTCCACTTCCACTTCCACTTCCACTTCCACACAGAGAGCCGTGTCCTTGCGTTGACATTTTCCCCTTTTCCCCTTTTCTTATACTCGCACTTCCTTCCTTTTTTTGGCGGGCACTTCAGGAAGCGATCTTGGAACAGGACATGGGCCAAGTCCAACCCCGTGCGGCCAGATGTCAGGACTCGGGCCTGGGCTTGGGCTTGGGAATGAAAAATGATAATTTCGCGGGTACCTGGGCCTCTATCTGCGGGATTAACGCGATTTACCCCGGAAGGGGTTACGCGATCTTCGATGTCCCAATAACAGATTCAATTCCCATTCCCCGTTCCCCAGGTTCAGGTAGCAAAACGGGACTGCAACCCCTTTTTAGGGGTAGCGAAGTGCTTACAAATTGCGTCCTGCGCCGCATTTAACCCTTTTCCAGGAGTCCGGGAGGAGTCCTGCCTTTTGGTAGGCAAATCCGCGAGTCATCCCGCCGATTCCAGTCGAGTTCACATGACGATCGACGGCCGCCAAGATCGGATGTGAACTCGTTATCGGTCGTCAGCCGGCAATTATCGGGCATCGGTTATCGGTCCGCTGCGATCTCGCTATTGCGCTTTTCGGGCTTCGATCCGATCCGATCGGAGGACCCGATCAAGTCAAGTGATCCTTGGACGAGCCCCGAGCCCAAGTGCCATCAATTAGCCAATTCGCATTGTTCCGAGCCCCGATCCTTGATCACTTCGCGGCAGCAGGAAAGGAAAGATATGCCTGGCAGATAGCACAAATTCAAGGGAGGTCCTTTGAAAGGCCGACAAGGTGTCGAGGAAATTAAAAGGCCAAGGGATTGTCTTGTATATAGATTTAATATGTAACGAGGAACGACTCCAATTTGGACCAACTACTAATAACTGTCAAAGGAAGTTACTCCTCCGGCAGGGGAATCTCCCGGGCCTCCTCCAACTCCATCTTTATCTGCAGCCGCTGCTCCTTGGTCCACTTGACTCCCTTGGGCACCACGGCAGGCATCTGCGCCACCTCCAGCTTCAAATCTCCCAGCAACTGGGCGCCCAGCCAAAGGAATGGGTACAGGAAGTTGAAAGTGTTAGGTGAAGAGATATCATAAAAATACTGGCCAAAGAGAAGGGTTTAAATCCCACAGATACTGGCAAAAGAAGAAGTTCTTCCACTCACGTGTTTCTTGTTTTTTTTCTTGATTAAGTCCATGAGATCTCCTTTGCGTCCGCAGATAATGGTGGGTTTGTCTTTATATGCTTTTTGTATCTTCTTGTAGCAACTCCTTTGGCTGTCGTATAAAATTAGGACGCAGTCCGCCGGGATGAGAGGTCCTTGGCGCAGCATCTCGAACTTGGCCTCGCCGGCAGCATCCCAGACATTGAAGCGAATGGGGCCGTGGGTGGTGTAGAAGACCAGGGGACGGATGTCCACGTCCTGGTAGGTCACTTCCTTCTGCGAGTAGCCGCCTTCCAGCAGGCGCTCCAAGAAGGCCTTCTTTGTGGACCCGTCGTCGCCCAACAGGACACATTTGTAGGTGATCATTTTGTGCACCTTCAGTTTTTTTTGTACAGTCCAAGAAGTGAAACTTTTACTTTTCAGTAGAAAATACTAATATAGGAAAATAAATTGTATAGCTCGAGAGCACGACCAACGTTCAGCTTGGAGTCTGTGTCGAAAGTGAATAGAAGTAAGTCTGACCCTTGAATTATCGACAGGCCAGGACTGACATTGTTTTCCAAGCTACTTGTTTGTAAAAAAGATTTGGGGCAAGGCGTACTAGATATATATGGTATTTGACTTAGGTCCTGGTTTTATATATTTTGTTTATATCTTTCGGTAATCCCAACACTTGTACGATTTCAAGAGGCCTGAGTGACATTAAAGTAGCTCAAACGCTTAGGAGAAAGGGAAAACTTTCCCGAATTGCAGTGAAATTACTTTTAAATCGATTCCTAGCCTGCAACATTGACTCAAATGGAAACATTTTACGTACTTTCTATCCCAGATAAAGATATATTTTTTGTATTAACTTATTTTAAGGGAAATACTTTATGGCATTTTATTTTCTATCTGGAATACAATATTAAAATTAATGTAGGGACAAATGACTGGTTTGCTTTTCGTTCTTATTTATTTAGTTTTATGCCGACATTCAATACCTGTTTATTTTCTTTTATTTTAATTATTTCCCAGTGCTACAAGGACTATCCTTATAAATTAGTACACTAGTCACAAATACCTCTTCAAATATCTGCCGTGGAATTACTTTTAAATCGATTCCTAGCCTGCACCTTTGACACAAATGCAAACATTTTAAGTACTTTCTATTCCAAAAAAGGTATTTAAATATTTTTTGGTATTAACTTATTTTAAAGGAATTATTTTAAGGCATTTTATTTTATTTTAACCAATTAAATCTAGTATACAATACTAAAATGTATGTAGGGACAAATGGCTGATTTGCTTTTCGCTCTTATTTATTAATAATTAGTTACTACTAAACAGACGCATTTTTTCTTGTTCTAGTGTATTTTTGTATTTTACTGCGAAATATTTAGGAATAAATGTAGACGACCAAAGTAAATATTTTATGGCATTTTATTTAATTTTAACCAATTAAATCTAGAATTCAATACTTAAATTAATGTAGGGACAAATGGCTGGTTTGCTTTTCGTTCTTATTTATTTCCAATTAGTTTTTTGCTGACATTCAATACCTATTTACTTTTATTTCCCAGTGCTACAAGGGTTATCCTTATCCTTATAAACTAATACACTAGTCACAAATTCGTCTTCCAAAATCTGCTTCGATAACCTCTATCCTAAAAACAGCCCAGAGTTAAATAAGAAACCCAGAAGGGAAAAATTTTATGTAATTTAATTTTTTTTAACCAATTAAATCTAGAATACAATACTAAAATTAATGTAGGAACTGCTGGTTTGCTCTTCGTTCTTAATTATTTTAAATTAGTTGTGCCAACATTCAATACCTGTTTATTTTCTTTTATTTTAATTATTTCCCAGTGCTACAAGGTTATCCTTATAAATTAGTACACAGTCCTCTTCCAATATCTCCTAAAAACAGCCCAGAATTAAATAAGAAACCCAGAAACAAGGCAGACGCAGTTTTTTTTGTTCCAGTGTATTTTTGTATTCCAAATAATTTAATCCAGGACAAGTTGAAGCCCCGCTGCAATAGTTCCAATAGGAACAGCTCCTGGAAGACAGGGGCCTCCTCCATCCCTCGGTCCCTCGAAGCTGCTGGGGCCTACGGCCTCGTCCCTTGTAGAATTTTGATTGGCGTCTTCCTCTGTAGTGTTTCTTGATTTTAGACTCTTCCTATAACATGTTTGTTTGGTAGTTTGTTTGTTGGTTTGCTGGTTTGTTGCTCTTCCAGCAACATGCTATATGTATCACTTCTTCCATTTGTCTATCGCGTGTGGTGGCATATTCCCCGTTGGTACTTGCTTTCTGGGGGGACAAATTGTTCTTAAGGGGAATTAATATTTCATATTAATATTTACCGTGTCGAGCTCTTGCTGGTATTGTATGTTGCACTTTGTTCTCATTACTCTGTATTTGTCTCTGGCCTTTTTCTTTGGGTTATATTTCGAATTAAAGGAAAGGAATTACTATATTTTTATGAATATATTTACCTTTTGCGTTCGCTGTTATTTGCTGATTTTGTGTTTTGTTTACTTTTTGGTGGTTGGAAACTTGTATGTGTTTTTTGTTATTTGTTCGGCGACCTCTATTTTTTTCCAAGGGTTTTTCTTTTTTTACTTTATGCTTAAGCCTAACTTAGCCTAGGTAAAAATCAAACTTTATGCTTAAACCTAATAGACAAAAACAAACAAAAACTGTAGAAATTTGTTGACCAAAAATTTGAAAGCCGAAAAATATAAATAAATATTTTTTTAGATGTTGCCGGTTTGAGGTGTTCGTTGAAACTGAATTCTGAACGGGGCTCGTCGACCCAGGCCACATGACAGACACGGCAAATCGGAGTCAAGGCTAACTGGATCGAAAAAATATAATTTCTGTAGCCTACTAGGATCTTGGGGGCTTTCTTTGTAATATCAAAGAAATATTATTAAAATCACAATAATTATAATAATTAAAAGTTAAATTTGTAATCAGAAAATATATTGCCTTTTAACTTTAAATTGTCTTATTTATTTCCCCTTAAGATATTTTGTTGACATACATTTTCTTAATATACAAAATCGTATATAGTCTTTATTTGAATTACATTTTTTTAAATAATTATTAAAATCTTGTGGAAATTGTTTACTATATTATGTTTTTGATATTATGTTAAATACATATTATTGAAATATAAAGAAAGTTCTGGGATACATTGCCAAAGAAACTAAAGGAAGTTTATGAACTTTTTTGTTTTCAAAACATTTTTCCTTAACTTACTTTTGGAAACTAAGAGGTTCCCTCTCTTTGCTATATATTTTTGATGAACCCTTGATATATATAAATATTTAACATCATTATAAATATATATTTCAAGCCATAAAGGGAATCCTTTGAGCATCAGTCTCACATGTTAATGGTCAGCTTACAGACTCCAAGAGGCAGTTGGGAATGGCTCTAAAGGGGGGTTAATGGGGCTGCTAACCCCCTTCCCAGTCTCCATATTCAAATCCGAATAACTTGGTTGCTTTCGGTTGTCCTGGTCCTTCTGTTTGATATCGCAGCGCGGCATTTATAAATGTAATTGTATAATTTCGATGGGGTGTGGGCTGTTCCGCAGGACTCGCAGGACTCATAGGGTTGAACGGCAATGGCCGCTGCTGGTCGCCGAAGCTTTCTACCAGCCACATCCTAATATAGCTGGCCATTAGGGGTGGACTTTTCGATTTTCGGTTGCGCTGCGAAAGGACGAAAGGACGACTCCCAGGACGAGTGCCGGCCACTGGAGCGGAGCGAGCGGGACGGCTAGACGGCGCGGCGGACAAGGTGAAATATGTGAGATTTCAAATGCTGCAGGACAAGCAGCCACTTCACCTCCTCCTCCTCCTCCTCCTCCTCCTCCTCCTCAGCACAATGTCCTGCCCAGGGGAGGGGTGGGTGGTGTTGCTGCCACAGCTGGGGAGGGGGGTGGTCACAATGGGGAAACAGAGACAGAGCTACAGCCAGATCAAGAGAGTGCGAGTCCAGTTTTGTACACAGAAAATATTAAAGGGTTTTGATTCTGTGAAATTCCCTCTTAAATTGGATAAAAAGAGAGATTATGGAGATATACAAAAATAATAAAATTTAGAGTAGATAAAAAATAAATAAATCAATAGTATATTTCATGTTCTTAAATATATTTACATATTTTTAGGTCTTCCTTGAAAATAAATAATCATAAACTCAATTTTCTGGGAATCCCTAAATTTCTAACTATATTACTATTTTGCCTCTTTAAATGATTAATAAGTTTTCCATTTCCATTGTACTATTATTATTTAACTAAGAATTTTCCTTATTTACATACATTTTATTTCAATAGACTTTAAATATATTTTTGTACACAGAAAATATATTAAAGGGTTTCGATTCTGTGAAATTCCCTCTTAAATTGGATATAAATACAGACTTTCGAAACATACAAAAATAATATAATTTAGGATAGATAATAGTTAAGATTAAAATTAGTATATTTCATGTTCTTAAATATATTTACACTTTTTCCCAATAAATAACCATTAACTATATTTACTATCTTTCTTTTTGCCTCTTTAAATGATTGAAAAGTTTTCCATTTCCATTGTACTATTATTATTTAATTCAAAATATATTCCGTATTTTTGTTACATTTTATTTTCAAGACTAAACAGACTTTAAATATTTTTTATATAATATATATATTTTGTTGCCTCTTTAACTGATTAATTCGTTTTATATTTCCATTTTAATATTATTATTTAAGCAAAAGCTTATTTATTTTATTTATTATTATTTATTATTATTTAATTAAATATATATTCCGTATTTTTTTTTACATTTTATATTCAAGCGTAAACAGACTTTAAATATATTTTGTTTGCAGTGCAAGGCCAGGAAAGGGGTCAATACGGGGGCCTTAGCGGCAGCCACCCCCCAGGTTACCCCTTTCGGAACCCCTCTATCCCCTTCCCCATCCCTTTTACTGGGTCTGGACTGTACTCTTTGTCCATCTCTCTCTGGCATTCAACCCCCTTCAGGTTCAGATTGACTTTTATGCTGATAACTCTCCGATGTCGCTGTGTGTGTGCCACCCCCTGCACCCCCTTTCACCCTCTTTGGCTTGCCACCCCCTCTCCCCTTTATTTCCAACCCCCCACCCCTCTTTTAACCCACGTAGCTGTCCACTACAACGGCCTTCCGCTGGCACACTCACCCCTCGAGTGGCCATTTTGGAAATTCCTGGCCATTTCCCTGGGTGGACAGCTCCTCAAAATCCCATCCAGCTCCTTCTATAGATCCTTCTATGCCCCCTACACCCCCTATTTTCCCCCCCTCCCTTAACCTTTAACCCCCTTTTCCGCCTGGCCCCCGCATTTCATCGATTGAGGTAAACGCAACTTTGGCAATTGTTAAGCAGTTCCTGGAGAGCTTGGAGGGGTCGTGGCAGCTCCCAAAGCAGCTGACCATCTTGAAAATATTCACTACACTGTGGAAAAATATGTTCTAATACTTATTCAATTTTTTAAATTTTTGTTATATATTTTATTATATTTTTTATTACATTTTTGATATGTTAAATATGTTTTTTGGCCAACAAACTCAAGATGTTCTAAGATAGCAATTGTTTAGCAGTTCCTGGAGAACTTCGAAGGGTCTTGGCAGCTACCAAATCAGCTGACCATCCTGAAAATATTCACTGCACTGTGGAAAAATATGTTCTAATATTTAAGCAATTTTTATAATATTTTTATTATATTTTTTATTAAATTTATTTATATTTTGAATATCTTTTTTGGCCAACCAAGTCAAAATGTTCCCAGATAGGAAAGTAGCCCTAAGCCGAAGCTCCTTCTGGACACTTCATAACCAGTTCGTGCTCCGGCTTATCCCCCCCTCCCCACCACACACACACACACTCAACTCCATTGTCGGATGGATGGCTGGAAAATCCGTAAATTAGTTGCCTTTCCCCGAAAATAATACGGAATCTAAGGCACACATACTTTTAGACATACGTCTCCATCCGGTCCGGTTGCTCTCGGACAAGGACGAAGGACGAAGGACCACGCACTCTCCCCCCCAATCCCCTCCCACTCCCACTCCCAGTCCCCTTTATCCCTTTGACTTGACGATGTTTTTATGATGCCCAGGACGGCAGAAGAGCTCCAGCTCGTGCTCGCTGGCTGCCTGGCCATATTAAGACAAAAGGTTAAATTTAAATTTGAAATGATGAAGGAGGGGGGGGCTCTCCAAAGAGGAGGGGGGGGGGGGGGGGGGGGAGGGTCTGCGGCAGGTTCGAGCATCACGTCCACATTCGCTGGCTCCTGCGTGCTTCCAGCTTAGGTCCTGGCCATACATTGCAATATGGCTCTGCTGCCCCTTATCCTGAGCCGCCCCTGACCTTCCCCCCTCTTACGGTATCCTTTAACCCAAAGTCCCCCCCCTCAGTCAGTTGGAAAAAGATCCTGCGAGCATATTGTTGGCTCGCAATTGGATTGTTGGGTTAGGTGTAAGGTGTGTGTGGCAGATGGTGTGAATTTTCCCCTGACCGTGTGTACGTGGGTGTGTGTGTGTGTGCGTACTGGCCAAAAAGGAGCAGCAAGGACCTCCCCCTTTCCACCCCCTCTCTCTGCTGGGTGTGTGGGTGGCAAGTTGGCAAAAAGCAGCGCCAGAAACTTCGAGCGAAAGGCTGCTGCCGCTTCAGACGTGGGCAGGATAACTCGTCGTCCTCGTCCTTGTTGGCAGGGTTAAGGCCAGTGGCTCTGGGGGCCAACAGGGGTTAAGCAAAGCATTAAATTTATGTTTTTTTTTAATTTAAATTTAAGTCCTATTTAAGTCCTATTTTCAAGTAAATTTATTTTTTCTTAATACAAGAAATATTTTTCTAAAAACAAGGAATTTTTGCTTAAAATAAGAAATAAATTTCTATATTACAGAAATGGTCACCATAAGCCAAAATCGCCATAGAAATAAGAGAGAATTTCTAAGCTTAAGAAAAGCATTTCTTATTTTTAGAAATTATTTGCTGAAAACTAGAAAAAGCTTGCCATAAACTGAATTTTTTAGAAATACATTTCCTAAAATCGAATTTTAGAAAGTTGTTCTTTACTTTTTTGGGTTTTTGTCCTAAATATAAGAAAAATGTTATCCTACTATTTATGGTTAGCATTAATTAATTATTTTAGTTAATTTTGTTTTGAGTGTACTCTTTAAGGTATTTTTATTCTTAATCAGCATAATTAATCTCTTATTTTAAGCAGATTATATTTCATAAAAAATATAAACAATATGTATTTCAGTACAAATTTTATTTGGTCTTAGAAAATCCCCTTTTCGGTATTAAAAGACCACGCCCCTGGCCTTGAGTATAGGTGGGATTCGTCCGTATGCTAATGGACATTCGAGATTTTGGTTTTGGGTATTTTGAGCAGTTCAGCTCCTGTTTAGGCGGTCTTTCTTCGCTCGGGCTCGGGGAAAAGCCGATAAGTACGCTTTATGCCCTTAGAATGCTACGTGTGCGACTCGCACCGGGGTCTTAAGGGGGTTAAGGAAGCCCTCCTGCCAGAACGGGGTTAAGACTGGCTGCGACCGAAGGACCGAAGGACCAACTGGACTGGACTGGACTGGGTGTACTCGTGATACTCATTTTGTGATTGTGTGATGATGGATGGGACATGTGCCTTGGTCCTTGGAATGCCAGGGAATGATAGCAGCAGCCAGGGGTTAAGGGTTGTGCCGTTTGGCTGGGGACTGTTGGGGTTAAGACGGCCTGGCTGTGCCTGTCCTGCCAAGGGCCAGTTGCATTTGTCCTTGTGCCATTGAGCGTGGCGAGGTCCGTATGCTGCTCGCTGGAGTGTGCCGGAAAAAGGATTCGAACGATTTAGCATTCGGAATAAGTTGCTCCTGCAAGCTGGCTGATCCTGTTTGTTTGCATTCCGCTCTCACCTGATGATACCTCTCCCCATTAGGGCCATGAAATATGCAGGCTGGATAAACATAATTCGGGGACGATGCGAGTAAATACTTTTCGAAGGCCCTTTCTTGGCTTTCTTGGTCAGGATTGAGTGGGTGTCCTTCCCCGAGCTGGGAGCAGAGAGCAGAGAGCAGAGAGGTTAACTAGCCATAATTTATACGCTCGATTGGATTTGGCATTTGAATGTCAAGAAGGACTGGGAATCCCCAACTTTTTGAGGCTAAAATTCGGATTGTCCAGGCAGGTTTGACGGGGTATTATAGTGGCTGGATTATTACATTTACATACTTAAAGATGTCCTTTATTTTATTGAATTATAACATATGTAAAAATATTTGGCGACCTTTCTACTGCTTTATACAAAAATTACCCTGCTCGAGGTCAAGGTTTTTGGGAAATAAATAAAATTGAAGGTTTTTATTTTGAGTCCAATATATTTATATTGATGTATGGTTTAAAAATACTTGTATTAAAGGTTTATTAGCATTGATTTAAAATTTAGGGGAATTATTATATGGTTTATCAAATATGATCCATTTAGATTTTATTTTCGTTCAGAAAACAGACTTATTTGAATTCATAATAACTTATAATTAATTTCTTAAATGCATTTACATTTTTGAAGCTAATGTTCTGCAAGAAATAATTTTAAATATATATTAAAACCAATAAGCATTTATTAGTATTATTATTATTATTAAAAATAATTTTTCCTCTTGTAATTATTATTAATAATTAATATTTCTTGAAGAACATCAGGATTCAGGACTATATATATGTATTGTATAATTTTTAACAACAGTTTTGTATTATATTTTTTAATTCTAAAATTTAATTCCGGCCATTCCTGCTTTTTTGGTATTTTTTATTGATTTAAAAGAAAATTCCTTCCATTTCTACTTACTATAAGTATCTTTTAAATAATTATTAATGGCGGCTTGTTGGCTTAGTGGGAAATGGGAGCCCATCCAAGTGTCCTGTGTGTCCTGGTGTCCCGGTGTCCTGTGCAGCCATTTGCGAAAACTAAACGTTTGCATTTCGCAGACAATTTCCAAATAATTGGGCCACAAAAAGCGCGGCGCTGTCAGCGATTTGAATACATGAATATGAATATAAATAACGGGTGTGAGTGCGAGTGCGAGTCTGAAAGGGAAAAATAACAAATAAATAAAGAGCACAGCGCAATAATGGCTGTGTCATTTCCTTACACATTCGCATATATTCGAGTGCTATTATTAGGCATTTGAAATATCATACCGTCATGCGGGAGCATCGGGGCTTCCCCGCTTTCCGCGCCTTCCATGTTTGTGTTGGCGCGATATCCATTAGCCAATATTAAAATCATTCTTTTTTTACTTCCATTTTGGGGACGCAGACTGGCTGGCTCCCCTTAATTTTTAGACCCCCTTTAGAAGCTGACAAAACACAACAAACACACACAGAAAACACACACGCACAGTCAACAATCACGCACTTAGCCACCGACGACCGTACACTGGGGAAATTTGGGTCGCCATTCTAGAAAGAATATTAAGGATATGTATATAACGATTATATAAGCTTTGTATACTAAGAAAATGTATGGAAACAAAGGATTTTAAGGGGAAATAAAAAAGACAATTTAAAGTTACAAATAATGGCATTTCTGATTACAAACTTAACTATTAAATATTATATTTATTGAGATTTTATTATTATTTGTTTGATGTTACAAAGAAACCCCTCAAGGTCCGAGTAGGCTACAGAAATTATATTTTTTCGATCTAGTCAGCCTTGACTCCGATTTGCCGTGTCTGTCATGTGGCTTGGCTGGACGAGCCCCGTTCAGAATTCAGTTTCAACGAACACCTCAAACCGGCAACATCTCCTAGAAAAAATAAAATATATTTCATATTTTTATTTTAAACAAAAAATTCGGTCAACAATTTTACACAATTTATATTTAGCTTGCTATTAGAATTAAGTAAATTTAGGCTTAAGCAAAGTGGAAGTGTGATTTTATAATAATAAACAGAGGACATTGAATATTGATATGGAAACGGAAACAGGTAAATATATACAAAAAGTAATTATTTCTCTTAATAAAAAGCAAATATCAAAGACAAACGCTGGATATTAGAAGAACTCTGACGAAGCCGAAATAATAGAAACGACACGGTAAATAAATCTATGCTGTAAGTATACTGATAAATCATAATTCCTTTCTCTAATTAATTTAATTTAAATAAGGACTCCCGCCAAGGAAACAACATTTAAGAAACGGCTGAGAGCCTAATGGAAACGGAAGATCGAGTAAGAAAACAAAAAAATATTAAAGGCACCAAAGATCAGAAGGAAATATATAAGGACTGAGTATTATAGAACAGACACGTACGCCATAGAGAACAGAAGAAGCCATATAAACTGGTAAGTATACTAAAAAGTAAGGAACTCATTCTTTTAATAACAGAATTAACAAATAAAAATTAACTAACTGTTTACAGGAGCGAAAAACAATAAAAAACTACACAAACGGGGCATCTCTCGCGCTTATATTGGGGACACAGATCGATTCACAGCCATTATAAATAAAATATATATAAAATAATATATGAACAGAAAGACACGTACGCCATAGAGAACAGAAGCCACAAACAGGTAAATATACAAAAACATAAGGAACTCTTTCTTTTAATAACAGAATTAACAAATAAAAATGAACTAATGGTTTACAGGAGCGAAAAACAATAAAAATACTACACAAACGGGGCATCTCTCGCGCTTATATTGGGGACACAGATCCACTCAGAGCCATTATAAATAAAATATGACAAAAAAAACCCACACATAACAAAATTTGAATACGCAAATGAATGGAGACATTGTGGACGAATACAAGGTAAATATACTTAAAAATAATAATTATTCCTTTCTCTAATTAGTTTAATTTAATTTAATTAAGGACTCTCGCCGAACAAACCATTTAAGAAACTGCTGAAAGCCTAATGGAAACGAGAAAACAGAAGATCGAGTAAGAAAACAAAAAATATTACAGGCACCAAAGATCAGAAGGAAATATAAGAACTGAGTATTATAGAACAGAGACACGTACGCCATAGAGAACAGAAGAAGCCATATAAACAGGTAAATATACTAAAAAGTAAGGAACTCTTTTAATAACAGAATTAACAATTAACAGATCGACTCAGAGCCATTATAATTTAAATATGAAAAAAACCCACACGGATAACAAAGTTTGGAAACGCAAATAGATGGAGACATTCTGGATGAATACAAGGTAAGTATATTAAAAAAGATATAATTTTCTTTTAATAAAAAAATTTAACAAATTAAAATTAACTAACGGTTGACAGGGGAGAAGTGCAATTGAAATACTACACAATCAAAGCATCTCGGAATATATATTGAAGAAATAAGAACTTACTGAGGATTAGGAAACTCACTGGAAAAACAAAATATTTAAAAACCACAGACTTGATATATGGGAAGGAGACCATAGAGAAACCACTCAAAACAGGTATATATATTTATATATAAATAACTTCCTTGTCTTAAATAATTTTTCGTGAAAAGAAAATTCAAAAACACGGCAGGGGCTTATGGGGCACAGAAAATATAGCTACTGACTTTATAAATGAAATAAGAAAAAAACCCACAAAGTTTGGAAACGCAAATTAATGACGCCATTGAGAATGAATACAAGGTAAATATTACTAAAAAATTTAAATTCCTTTAACTAAATATTCCCATCAAAAGAGAAAAAAAGATGACCTTCGAAAATAATAAAGATAAATCCCAAAAATAAGGCTAAAGGCTGGGCGGATATATGCAAGAAGTATATATGGAGATCTACAAATGGAGCAAGTACTGGATATATAAATGATAAAAGAAAAGAAACTAGACCCTACAGAGAGAAACGAACATCCAAATTCGACTGAGCGATGTGAGGGGAGTGACTGACTTGACTAAAAGTGATATATCAAAATCCGCTGTAGGACCCAGCAACCTTCCAAGGATCGAAGAGTGGCCACCAGGCGTAATTCCTAGTTCCCCGAGGAGCTGGGGCTTTAAATAATTTTGGATTGTATTTATAATTTGGAATACAAAAATATACTTTAACAAGAAAAGTTTCCCCTGCCTCGGTTTTGGGTTTTTATTTTACGTACAGATGTGAGTCGGTGTTTATGGCTTGGAGGTAACTCACTATTTCTTACAGTGGAGATCTGGATATCTGGAGAGCCGGACCGAGGAGGCTGATGAATGGGCCGGAGTCCGGGGTCCGGAGTTTTTGGACCTTCGGCGGCTGAGTCGCATTGTTTAATGAAAGTTCTTTCCCAAAAACTTTCTACGGCTTTTCCGCATGTGTGTGTGTGTGTGTGTGTGAGGGGTGTGTGTGTGCGGGGGTGCCGCACGTATGCAAATGTGGATGTGGCTTTTGGCAAAAAGGACGAACAGGACGTGCGATGTCAGACGGCAGTTGACAGCATGTTTATTTGTTTGCCGCAACGCAGGCCAACGCTTTTCCCCCCGAAATGCCCAACTGTCGGCTTAATTCGGTAAAGAATTCTATACGAATTAACGGCTACCCTTCGAAAAGGAAAAGAAAAGGAAATTAAAGGTGATTTCTCGATTTAAAATCCAAATCTGGGAATTTAGAAAGTTAAATTGAATTAGGAAACTAGGAACAGAGAGAAGAGCGTATTTTTAAGGTATTTTAAACCTCGTTTCACACATATATTTTTGATTTTTAATAGTGATTGGAAAGTTGAATAACAAATTTAATATACATATTTTCTTTCTTACTTAAATTAGTTAATTTAGATCTTCATAAAATAAGATGTTGCTTGACTTTCTCTGCTTTTTGTAGGACCAGCCTTTAAGGATTATCTTTATGAAGGTCAAGTTGGTTTAGTTCTCAATAGCATTTTATGACAATTTAATGTTATCACATTTATACGAAATTATTTATATCTATTTATATTTTTATGGTTATTTATATTTAATAGGTTTAAAAATCACTTGCAATTTATTACTTAAGCCTAATTATTCCATACACTTTTAAGAATAGAAAATAAAAGAAGGCTTGTTTTTATACACTTTCAGAGGGTAATATAATTTTGCCATGATATTGGCAACGCAGTGAAAAGGAGGCATCTCTGACCCCATCAAGTATATATATCCTTTATCAGGATTCTTTCTTGTTAAATTTATTAATAAAACGATAATATTTCTTTAAAATAATTTAAATATTCAGTCTGCTTTATTCCTTATTTCATTTATGGATCTTTCCATATGTCATATTAAATATTAAAACATTATATTTAATATCTACAATAATATACAATGTGATATACTCAATAAATTCAATAAATAAGTGAAGTACCTCTGCTTGAATTATTTCTATATTTATTATTTGTAATGTAAACTTATTTAGTGATCCAAAACTATTTAAATAATTCCTTAAATGCAAATTCTCTCTCTTTATCTCTGCCTCCCTCATTCAGAACTGTGAGCCCGGCCAGGGGCTCGCTTTTGGCCAGGACATGTCCCCATGTCCATGTCCACTCGGACATGCGCGGAGTATCCTTGCTCACATGAGGTGGCCAAGTGTGTGTGAGGAGGGGCACGAGGGCCATTGTTGTTGGCTGTCAGGACTTTTGGTCCATTTAACATGTCTCATAATAATTGTGATTGGGGTTCATTTCGCCTCGCATTCATTTGAATATGAATTAGCAGCGTTTCGCATTTGAATATGCCAGAAGGCAGAAGGATACCAAGGACCAAGTGTGTGTCCTGCGCGGGTGCGGGTGCGGGTCATCCTTGGATGGTCTAGGATTTTGCCAATTTAACTAAAAGGGAGAATCTGCCAAGTGGACACACATCATCGGGCACGGGCACGGGCACACACACACACATGCGCAGAGACACATCCTGGCAGGAGCAGGACGACTTGTGACTCCGGTGGTTGACACTCGTTAAGACGTAAAAAACTATGCAACATTTTTTATGCTGTCAGTGGTCGGTGTGTGCGGGCCCAAAGTGTCCTTAAATGTCCTGGCAGCGGCGGCGAAAGAGTGATGGAAGACGGAAGGCGAGGCAGGGTCCTTGCCGCCGCTGCTGCTGGGAATTTACTGTTATTAATTAGTGCAAAACGGCCCTCGGGGGCATCCTTTTTGGGCCCAAGCTGAGGCTGAGGTGAGGTTTCTTTGGGTTTTTGGTTTTTCGTTCTTCATTTCTTGGTTTCGGTTCGAGATCTGTGTCCTGTGTGGGTTTCCTGATTAAGGATTTTGCGGAATGTCTAGCCTCTTGGTCATTCCAAAGGATATGAGAGCTTGCCGATTCACCCTGAGAGGTTTATCCACTTTACTGGGATTAGTCCTTAAACAGATGGGATCTGCAAAAAGGGGTTGCAGCTAATGGCCAAGGAGAAAATCATTTTAATTATGGTAAGCGTCATTTCAAGGACTTTCTTTTAGGTTACAGTTGATCGTTAAATTATTTATAATTTTTGGGATGTATTATTGGAATATTTATTACAGAAAAATGGTAAGGAAATCATATTAGAAACTCTTTATCCTTTTCTAAAAAGAAATCTCAAGTTTATTAATATTAAACTGAGCTTAAACAAAGCTTTAAGCAATCAATAGAATTTTCTTTATATTTAAGGAATATGTATCACAAAATCATTGTCAAGAAATCATATTAGGACCCCTTATCCTTTTCTAAAGTTTATTCTTATTGAACTGAGCCTAAAATAAATTTTAAAAAAATCAATAGAAATTCCTGTACATTTTCTGGTCACCCCCATTCTTTTAGTGTTTACTTAATTCCATAATAATTCCAATAATTCCACTTATTAGTCACAAGATCATTCACTTTCACTGCGCTCCTGGGCAACCTTTTGCAACCATTTCTCCCTGCTCCCCCCCTGTTGATTCGGTTTCGTTTGTATTGCGGTGAGTTGAGCCAACAGAAAACAAAGAGCGGAGAGCGGAGAATTATTTTAAAAAATTGCCCACCGCCCAGTGACAGGATAAAGGGAAGCAGGAAGCAGGAAGCAGGACACAGGACACAGGCCAAATGGCAAACAGAGCGCATAAATTCAATCGGCAATCGGCAATCGGCGGCTGTTGTTGTTGTTGGTGAGGCGGACAACGGGATATCAGTCCGCAGATACATGCCCTTTCACACTCGTCCTTGCACTCATCCTGCAGCATCCCTGCACCTCAGCCCAGCCCAGCTCGCGGATTTTCCCGATTTTCCCTCGCTCGGCACATTAGATCATAAATAAAATTAGAGCGCCGGGCCCATTAGGAGCGCATCGATATCAGATACGCCTGGTGTGCCTGTGCCCTGTCTGGGCACTGAAAGAAAAATCAAATTAAATGGAAATAATTAAGGAAATTTTAAGGTATTTATTAGTTGTGTATTTTCATATTTTTGGTTTACCTTTTCTGGAGGAAGATAGAAGCTAGCTTCACTGGAAAAAGCAAAATAAAAAGGTAAACTCTAATAAATTATATAAGCTAATGATGTACTATTAATGTTTAATTATTAAATAATTAATAATAATTTATTTATTAAATAAATAAAATGTATTTATTTATTTATAATATATTTATAATAAATAATTAAAATTATGAGCTCAATAAAATACCTTAAACAAATATTATTATAATTATTAAGCAAGAAACTATTCCAACTTTAAGGCCTTTCCTTAAAATAATCAGATAATATATTTTACACTATTTTTAAAAAGGTAAAGACTAATATATTATACAAGCTAATGATGTAGTATAAATTTTTAATTATAATATTAAATAAAATACCTAAAACAAATATAAATATAATTACTAATAAGCAAGAAACTATTCTAACTTCAAGCTTATTTGTCTTCAAGTTAAAGTTTTAGTACCGCTCGAAGGCCTTTCCTTAACAAATTAAAATAATATTATCTAAATTTCTTAACTAGTAGAATATTCTGGTACTGATATTTTTTTACTATTACTACTATTTTTTTGCAGTGCATCTCTCGCTGTCTCCGTCCGAATGGATTGTGTAATATTGATTAAATTGGTGAAACAGTTTTTTCTCTTTTCCCTTTTAAATTACTGTAAAATTTCGCACACTCACTGGGCCGCCGAGAGAGGTGTGGAGTGGAGTGGGGTGGGGTGGGGTGGAAATATCCTGCCATATATCCAGCAGGATATGTTAGGTCCTAGTGCCCTGTCACCCTTTCGGCCATTATCCTTTCTGCTAATAATATTGACACAAAGGATACTCTCTGGTCGCGCACTCCACACAAAAGGTATGACAGAAAAAAAAAGAAACGAGGAAAGCGAAGCTGGAAAACAGAAAGGACGAAGGCAGGACGGCTTTGATCGGTGAAGTCAATTGTAACACATCGAATTGTTCGCATTGATGGATTTTGATTTATTTGCAGTTATTTATAGGCCGCCAGCCCCATTCGGCCAATGACTCGGCGTGGCCGTGAGTGGCACATACTTGCGACATTAGATTATCCGTTCTTATCCTCGATTTTCGGTTTCGGTTTTTACCCTTCCCTTTCTAGCAGGACTCGCTGCATTTGGCAGGATGAACGTGCAGAAAGGCGGCAAAAACGGGTGGCTGCTGCTGCAAGGACACAGGACTCCTCGCCAAGGTGGTCTACGGACCCGGCTACGTGCTGCACACGGTCCACATGACATCTGCATCTCTGCATCATCTGCATATAAGTATGGCCAGCCCACTCCACCGTCCACATCCACATCCACATCCACATCCACATCCGCATCCATTTTTTCCATTCTTTCCGCATTTCGCTTCAACTGCAACTCATTCGGTGCACAGAAAGGACTCGCCCCGAGGCGAGGTGTGCTTGAGGCTACATTTATGGAATAATTCTTTGCAGATTTATGCAAATTTAATTTTTAATAAATAAGGAAATATAACTTATAATTTATAATTTATTTAATAAACAAATAAATGCCTGAGCTACCTCTTTGATTACCTCAAATAAAAAACAAAACAAGCAAAATCAGTGAGTTCAGGGCTTAAAATTATATATAAATATCGGAAATCCTTGAAGCTGATTATAAACGTTAAAAAAATTAAGAAAATCGTGACTTGAGTGCCCTAAAATAAATCTCTTCCAATATATACAAATATTTTATTAAGGGACTTAAGATTTTTAAGATTTCTCGAATAAATTATGAAAATGCATTATCATTTGTATTTATTTTAAGTTTTTTGGTCACAAAGTAAGAAAAAAATGCTTAATCTTAGAACTTGTAAAAAAATCCGTACCCAAAATGATTCTCAATTTCCGGATCCCATAATTCTCTCTGTGTGGAAATGTATCTAAAATCAGATTGAATATTTCCTTTTAATTTAATAATAATTATGATTAAATACCTTGTTTTCCTAAAAATTTTTGTTTATTGGTTATGTAATTTATTTTTTGGCCAGAGATAAATATATAAAAAATGGATATAGTTTTAATAAGCAAAATATAAATATTATTATAATATAGAGCTTGCAGTCTTTTCTAATTTATTTTATATATATCATAGTAATATACATATTTTTAATATTTTGTTTTCTAATTTAGTTTGTTTTTTTGTTTTTCTAAAAATCTTCACCTCGCTAAACTCCTCAATAACCCCTCGCTTTTGGCAGCCGCGTTTTGTCTGCACTAATTGAAAATGCTCATGCAGCGCTCGCTCAGCGCGGTATCTGTGAGATACTTTTTCTGCATTCGTATCTCGTGTATCTTTGTGGCTTTCTCGCCGGCTTTTCATTCAGGCTTTTACGACTGACTGCTGGGCATGCAACGTGGAAAGGAGCGGCCAGGAAAAGCAAGTAACAGAAAGGAAAGGACGGTAGCCGGGGGGAGAGGCGGAGAGGAGGAGAGATCGGAGATGGAGATGGGTCGTCGCCTGTCCAGCCTCAAAATGGGTTGCTGGCTGCTCCGCCGACGCTGGTTATCTCCACACATCATTCCCAGGTCCTTTCTCCTCAGTGTGTGTGTGTGTGTGTGTTGTATGGGTGTGTGCTTATTGCATATCCTTAAGGTAATCAGATTCACAATATAATAAAACCATGTGGTGGCGTTTCTTTTGCGTTTCAGCCGCCTCTGGCCAAGGGATTCAGCTGGGAGGACTTTGCCAATGCCCTGCGTTTTTTACCCTTTTTTAAATATTTGAAATATTTTTAAGTCATTAAAATTAATATTTAAATAAGTTAAATCTGAAATTGTATTAAATATTTTAGAGAGACAAATAGCATTAAGATGTACTGTTCAATTATTTTATTTCATATTCTTTTATTATATAATAATGTTAATCTTACTTTCCTGTTTAAAACAGATTAAAGAACATACATATTTTTTCCTTTAAAATAAAAGGGTATCCTGCAACCGAATGTCCTGGCAGCTTCTTCGTCTTCACGTTCTTGTTCTCGTCTGCGTTTCGTTTATTTTATTTTATATTTTTTTGAAAACTTTGTTGGTATCCAGCTACAAGTCCCTTGGGCAGCATTTACCACCCCATTCGCAGGCGGTCCTTGAAGACAACCGAGGCGCACTCACCTCGTTTGGAGATTCCTCTTCAAAATGGACATATGGCCACTGGCCCACACACCACACACCACACACACGCACCCCCGCACACCCACAGCTATCTATCAGCATGGGTGTGTGTGTTTTTGGGTTTTAAAACCTTAAACAATTTTGGCAACGGCTTGCGAATAGACTGTAAATTGGGAAATTAATGGCCCCGTTACAGCTCGTGTATTGTTTTTTAAAGGGTTTCCATTTTTTTGCTTTGTACTTTTTGCAAGGAGTGGTGGCAGGATTTTTTTTGGGGGGGCGTAAGTCCTGCATTCCTGCGGCTTCCATTTGAAGATGAGGTTTTTTGTTGTTAGCAGCCTGGCTTCTTCGATTTTAGAGAGAGAGTTTATCTTAAGTAAATTAAAGAAAGAAAATTAAATATATCAAACACGAAGTTACATTTCATTTGGTAGTTACATTTGAAATTAAGTAAAAACATTAAAAACTTTTAAAAAACTAAATGGAGTTATTGAAACACATTTTGTATATTTTAAATAAAGTAAAGTAAGGGAACTACATTATTACTGAGTAGCAAAAGGTGGAATTTAAATTCAAATTATATTTTTAAATATCAAAAAATATGATTAAATTACGAACAACGTTTAATTTATTTAATTAAAATATTAGTAATGCCTCAATCAATAAGCTTATTGAACAGTAGAATGTCAAAATTATATGTGCCTTGTTTTGTAATTAATAAAATATTTCCACAAGCTTTTGCCTAATTAAAAAAACATCTACATTTGCTAGGTAATATTATTAAATATTAAAAACAAAAAACCCAACTCAAACAGGTTGGCCAAAATCTAATTAAATAAAAAACAAAACAAAAACCCAAAAGCAAGGGCAAAATGCCCAAAACCATATGGAAAAGGCAGGACAAAAAATACAAGACAGTGAAATAAAATACAAAAAAATACAAAAAAGAAATGAGAAATGAGAAGTAAAAGAAATACAAGCGAAAACAGAAATTTAAAATAATAACAACCCAAAGGAAAACAACATTTGCAGATATTTCTGCGCCCGCCCCCATTGCGGTGATGTTGGGTTGGAAAATGTCCCAAAAGGGGTTGGGAGTTGGGGCAAGGGCAGGGGAAAGAGAAAGGGACAGGGAAAGGGAAAGGAAACGGAAAAGGCCGGACAGGACAACACAGGACATACGCACACACAGTCACAGACAGGGGCTTGGGCATTGGCAAACAAACGAATGAACAGATATCCCAGCCCCCAAGAAGCGAAACCCGAAAAACATTGGCAACATACAAGGCCATAAACTCACCCACACACACACACACATGCCCACTCGCAGGACTATAGATCGAGTCCTGCGATACATATACATATACGTATTTGGATGCAAGAGGACGGACCGACCGGGCCCATCCTTGGACCTTTGGGGGGTTGGAACAGAGCTGAACTGCCGAACTGCCGAACGCGCGCAGGACGATGCAGGACCTTTTATATTTACATGTCTTAAAATTTTAAAAAGGACTCTCAGGGTGGGGCTAGCGCCGACTGGAAAAGGACCTTGGCATCTGCTTTGCATATGTGCACCAAGAAAAAATATATATTTGAATAGATGTTTTCCTTTTAAATTAAATAATAAATTAACTAATTATAAAAAATAAAATAAAACGAATTAAGTTTGTTTCGAATTAATTTTTTAAGTAATATTTATATAGGTTTTGAGTTGGGTAAAATAATTTAAGGCAAAAGTCAAGAAATATGTTTGATTTAAAAACCAATTAAATGTTTCATAATTTACGCTGGTCCCACTTAAAAATTCTCTATAGATGGGCACACTATGTGCTTGGTCTATATTAATTTTTTTTCTTTCAACCAATTATTATTTATGCGAACTACTAAATGTTTAACTAAATATTTCAAGGCAATAAATAAATCTCAATTTGAGCCAATTGTGTGACCAGCTGTGCAACATTTTTCAATGTGACCAATTTATTAATATTTATTATTAGCAATACTCGTAGATTAAAAACTCTTTTGAAGTGAGTAAAATAATTTAAAGAATCGAAGAATATGGCATTTTTTAAATACCATAAAATATATTGGATTGATTTAAAAACCAATTAAATGTTTCATAATAGACGTACTTAAAAATACTTTATAGCTGGACACAATTTGCGCTTTGTCTTTGATATATTTCCTTTTTTCAACAAATATGGAATTTTTTAAATACCATTAAGCTGTACATTTTCTCGCCGTGTATGCGTGTAGGCTGCCATTTTCGGGTGTAGTTTTGACAACCGAATTGTTGCTGTTCCCGCGCTGTTTGCCGGGGGGCCATTGTGTATGCATGTGTTTTGTGGTCCTTTTGGGCGCTGCCCGTGCCGCGCCGCGTCCAAGGAGACGGAGTCCCGGATCTCCGAGTCCTTGGACCCGCCGCTGTGGTGTCCTTGTGTCCCCGACTTGGTTCCGTTTCATTAGTCGGACTCCCGTTTGGTTTACCTTTTTGGCCCGGGTATCCCTGGATCCCTGGATCCTTGGATCCTATATGTACGTATGTCTGTGTCTAGGGCCCGCCGAATGCCGAATTGGATTTATACGTGTATAATAAAAGTACTTGACGGGAGGGCCAAAACACTAAATGACTATAAAAAGCACTTTGAAGAGGGTCAAATGGAGATAAATTTGCACACACACACACTGGCGCTCACACACATGTGTGTGTGTGTGTGGGCAAAGGACATGCGACTGCGGAAAGGATATTTGCTTGTATCTAATGGGTTTTTATTCTCGAGCTCGTTTTCGTCTTACATTTTTACGATTCAGCCGGTCACTTCGGCCGGTTTTGGACGTGGGACAAGGGATAAACCCACACACACACCCGCACACACACTCGCACACTCACATGGGGTGGCTCTTGGTCTGTCACTTTAGGGGGGGGAGGGGGAGGTTGGGGTTTGGGGGTGGCGTATTTTATGGCCGCTGTTAAAGCTTTTTGCGGCAACAAGCATTTTTCGCCCCGCGCGCCTTTTGATCCTGTTGGCAGGACACACACAGACTCAGCCTCAGCCTCAGCCTCAGCCTCAGCCTCCCCCCGTGCGGCGTCCATCATTCACTTATTTGAATAGTCCTGTTGGCCGTCCTGGACGGGGAGATTCCTATTCCAATTCCGATTCCGGGCCATTGAACGTCCTAACGGAGCGACCAAAGGATATTGGCTCGTTTTGTGATTAACTGAAATTCGATATACGCATTTTGGATTGGTAACAAGCATATGTAGCGCCGCCTGAATTGATATACATTGGGATTGCCATTGCCATGGTTTTGTCTGCCGGCAGAAGCAGAAGAAAGGGTTGCACTTCGTCTGTTTTTGCCCTTTTCAAAAATGTAAATAGGATTGTTCTGATTTTTCATGGACTTGATTCGCTCAAAAAATAAGGAATTAACGTCAGGAAATATAAAAGTATGATTTGGAATTTGATTTTTCGATTGGTATCACTTTGTTTGATTTATTTGTACTTAATTTACTGAGTTGTGCTTGATGTAAGTTCAGAGGAAGCTTAAAAAATCTGTTAAAATTTTATTTAGTTATAATAACTGTGCTTAAGAATTTGCTTATTAAATGTGCTAGGTGATAGACTATAAAAGTAATGAATTAATATTTAATATTAAATATGTAATGTATTTTTTCCCCTAATTATTTGTAGCTTTTATTTAATAATAATATACGTTAATACTGACGAGGAAGAAGTGCCTCCTTTTTAAATGACAAGATCTTTGTGTGTTTTTGTGTTTTAAGAATTTCTATGATATATATATTTATATATTATATATTTCTAAACATTGTCTTTAACTATGCATGACACCTTTAAAAATATTATTTGATTACTTTAGAATTTATATTAAATTCAAATATAATAATCTTAAAAATATTTAGTTTCTTTGGCTAAATCTTTAGATTTCAGACTTCATTTCGAAAAGCTTTTATTTCTTTAGAGAACTAAATCAATAATTTACTTATTCAATGTATAAACTTTAAATTTTCGTAAAGAATAACATTAATATATAAATTCGTATAATTTTATGAAATAAGTTATCCTTTTATATGCAATATACCATTTATTTTTGCGGGTATTAGTTTTTAAAAGCAGTTTGGGTTAATAAATAATGTTTAAAAATAAATATAAATATTAAAACCACAAGTTTCCCAATTATTTCTGTATTTCATGCACTTTTAAAGTGTTTGCCTAACAAATTGAATATTTAAGTTAGAGCTTGTATATATATTTTTTTGGTTAAGTCCAGTGGGACTACAGCCTGACAGCCTCGAAACTGACCCAATGCCCAGAGCCCGATCCCAATCCATAAGCGAAATCAACTTTTTTGCGACTCCTGGCTCAACTTTTCCTGGGCGCACAGGAGGAGGAAAAACGGGCGGGAAAACTCGGGCGAAAAAGGTGCGAGGCACGGCACACATTTTCCAAAAAATGTAACTCGATACTTTCCGGGGAATTGGCGTTCCGAGGCGTCGACCACTGGGCTTTTTGCATCGATTTCTAATTGCGATCTGTCAATTACTCGGAGAGTTATGGCCCCGAAAAGTTTGGGTTGGGTCGAAGGAATTCCCGGCGGGAATTTGGCTGGACGGACGGAGCGTCAAGTGCCGGCCCAGCCGGCAAAATGTTGCAATTTTCATGCTTTTTTATGGCTTATAAAAAAGCAATAACAACATTGACGCCGCCCAGGAAACCCGACACCAATGCCATTCCTTTCCTGTAAGTGTTTTCCTGTCTTTGCTCCTTGTTTTTTTTTTCTTTTTTTTTTTTGCTGGACAAACATGATTAATTTCAGCGCTGATTTCAGTTGTCAGTTTTCTTTGGTTTTTGGCTGGAAAAATGTGATTAATCACCGGGATTTTCCGCCGTCCGCCGTCGGCCGTCGCTAATGAAAAGCCTAATTGGGGTTTCGCCATTTGAACCTGGCTTGTGGCCACCTTTCCTTTCCTTCGCTGACCATTGGTCGAAGGACCCTGCCAAGGACCGTCGGCAAACCCGTTTCATCGCCTCTCGGCCAGGGGTTGATGATGGTCATCTTGGCCTCTGGACTCTCAAGATCACTGGTCATCATCCTTGGGTCGGTCATCTTGATTAGGCTCAGGCTCAGGGTTCAAATTAATTACGCCGTTGAAGGGTTAAGAAAAGTGCGTTGAAGGGTTTGAAGGAAAAGAAAGTGCTATCGGGGGTTGAACTGATAGTTAATATTATTTTAATTTTATTTTGAGAGCTCTAAATACTTTGTTGCTTGAGTTTCCAGAATTTTAGAAAGATATTTAATACACAAGAAATTTCAAAATAAAAAGTTATCAAGAAACTAGAAATAATAATGTTGATAAAACTTGGAATTTAATTTAATTCCTACTGAAGGTGGATTTTATATATTTAAAATATTAGGAATTACCCTATCTCTTTGCATTTGAATAAAATATTTCTTCTTTTAATTAATTAAATAGTTTAGTTAAGGTCCTAGTATTAATAGTTTATATATAATATTTAATTTGTAATAATATTAAATATAATACTCCAACTCACTGCAGAAAGAGGCCCGGCTCTACTTAATGGCTCGAGGTAAAGTCTACAACTGATTATGATTGTTATCCCGAAATTCCTGCACGATCTTTGGGCCACAGTCGCGTCCCGAATATTGATCCCTAAACCGGAATTTCGGGGTCACTCGAAAGTCAACTCCCAGATCCAATCAGAACTGGATTCCACCAATCGCACCTAGTCCTCGGGGGTAGTTCAGGATCAAGGATCCCTGGCTGCGTGATCAACCCCTAAGCCGGCGAGCGAGATGACTATATATATAGTATACAGCCAGGTAGGCACTACTTCTCCCTGATGATAAATAGCCATAAAATAAAAGGTGTAACTCGTACGTTGCCATATATTTACATAATCGGCTTAGGTTTCAGCAACTCTATCATTTCCGCTCAACAAAACGAGCGATCTTTCAATTCAAATTACTATTTTATGTATTTAACAGTTTAATTTTGATTAAAAAGGTTTGAGTTTCAAAAAAGACAAAGATTTCTTTAATTATTGTAGCCTTTTGTTTATTATTTGGGGTTTTCTCTGAAGTTTTTAGGATTATTCTTACAATAAACTATAAATACAATAAAGTTTTGATAAAATAAAGTAATAAAATATATTTAAATGGTTTGATATATTTTTTTAGGTTTTTTAATGGAAGCACTTGTCCAACTTTAATTATTTATCATTTGATAAAAGAGTTTCAGTTGGTTTAAATAAAGCATTTATAAGGTATTTATTTTTGTTGTTAAATAAAATATATTTTAAACATTTCTAGTAAACTATGTTCAATTAAATTTTAGGGCAAAATCCGTTCCAATATTTTTTTTCACAGAATTCTTTGCTTTAAATGGTTAGATATATTTTTTAAGTATTTTTAATGGAAGCTCCTGTCCCAATTTAATTATTTACCATTTGATAATAGAGTTTAAGTGAGTTCAAAGAAAGCATTTCAAAGGTATATTTATATCATTTAATTAAATATATTTTTAAAAATTTAAGTAAACTATTATTCGCTAAATATTTAGCTTAGTAACCCCTGAAATATTTATTTTACATTTAATTCTTTGCTTTTTTTGATGAATAAAATTCCAAAGCCTACTTTTTGGGGCGAATGGCATTCTTGGCTCTCATAAAGCCCAAAAAGAATGTCCCCGTGAAAGACATAGGATATTTGAAGATCCTGGCAGGGATATTAAAGTGATGTGTGTGCGAAGGAGGAGGGTTGAACGTGGGGCGTCCGCTGATGGGTTGTCCTCGGATGTCCTGGCGATGGATGTTGTCTAGACCTAAAAACAATGAATGCCGAATATCTGTTCTTGATTTGTTTGGAATACTCTCGCTCACATATTTATTTAAATATTTTTCAAGGAGTCTCGAATTAATTTACACCCAACGAGCACACACACAGGCACACGCATGCCATCAAGTGACAATTAGAAGGCAAAAAAGCCACGCACACACACATGCAAAGAAGAAAGGATGTGGCACACACACCAAGAGAGAGAGAGAGAGCCAAAGGATGGCTGGATGAAAACAAAAGGTTAAATTCGCTTTCAAATGGTCAGACTCTTTTAATGAGTGTGGGTCTAAGTCCTTAGTCCTCTATCCTGTAGCCCGTAGCCCGTAGCCTGTATCCTGGCTTCTGATGATGGCGGACAGGCAGGCGCACTGAGTGGGTGACCAACACAAAGGCAGCGACTTCTCCGTGCGCCTGTGAGTGTGCCGGCAAAGGGTTAATGCTGCCGGCAAGCAAACACCACCGGCCATGGCCATCCTTGGCGGACAAGCGGACACAATGCACGGACATACACGGACACGGGGGAGATATCACAGGGATATGCTCGTATATAAGCAGGACATACACAGGACATAGAGATGTGTGTGGGCACATGCACGGACACAGGGGATATACGAGACTCAAGGACCAAGGACCAAATCCACCCGCTGCCGCCATTGTCGCTCGCTCGCTCGCTCTCTCTTCGCTTTCCCAAATGGCTTTCAAGATGTCCGTCCTGGCCCTCGGATTACCAATAATTAGAGCGCGACTTAACCCCTCCGGCATGTACGCATCTCATTTGGGGGCTTACGAGGCAATTGTTCCGATTAGACCGGCACTATCCCCTAATCAAGTAATGGAGTTACTCGGAAAACGTATTTCGGTAGTTTCTTCCGAGATTAATTAGCAGCTTTGGCTATTTTCGGTTGAATTATTTGGATTACAAAGTATTAAGAGCTCTTGATTTAACAAATATTAAGTAATTGAAGTGTTTTTTTAAGTAGAATTTTATATATCAATATTTAAAACATTATTCAACAACTAATTACAATAGTTTTCATTTGCTTAGTAATTTATTTACTACTCTGAATTGTATATAAAAGTGTCAAAAATATTGCTACAAGTTATCAAGTTGCATTTTATAAATAAATAAATAATATATATAATATAGATGTGATTATTGTGAATTTTATGAAATGTAACTTGTTAACTTGTAGCAATATTTTTGACAGTTTTGAAATTATATAAATATATTAAATACAGAATAATCACAATTATTTTTGACAATACTTTTGACATTTTTCACCAGAGTGTATATATTTTTTATATTTATATAAAATTGGGAATACATTTTCATATAACATATTTATATAAAATTTAGAATAATTCACATCTATATTTTATAAAAGCGTTTATTTATTAAATGTAACTTGTTAACTTGTGTATGTATTGCTACATATTTTTGACATTTTAATTATATCTTATATCTTATTAATATTGAATACATTTAATATTCTTCATAGTCAAGTTTAATATAAGTGTTCTTTTAATATATTAACCCATGTATGGTGAGTAAAACAATCTGAAACATAATTCCCCAATTATCTTTCCTACTTCTATAGTATTCAATGGCTAATTTTAATGTTATTCGATAGGGTAATTAATATAATAATAATAATAAATTTTCTCTATTTTTTTATGATAATTTTATTTTTTATTTAATTGCTTATTTCTTTAATATTTTTAAGCTTCTTGAAAGTTCTAAAAAAGAGAAATTAGAACAAATATACCACCATGCAACCAAAAGTCTTTCTGATATCAAATTTTGTAAATGTAATTAAGTAAACAAAAAAAAAGACACTTTTTTCATTAGCCTCAATATCAGCACTTTGCAAAAAAAAATATAAACATTAAAATTAAGGAACAAATATTTTGAAACTAACTAAATAATTTGTAATTAACGTGTTTACGTATTTACTTGTTTTTGCTAATTAATGTTAATGAATATTTTAGCTTTACCTTCAATAATTTGTAATTAAGTAAAATAATAAACAAATAATTTATTCTGCGTGTAATTAGTAGTTTGTACTTGAAGAAAGTCTGGATTTGCCTTTATTTCTGTCTATATGTTTAGGTTTACCAAATTAAAATGTAAGTAATATTTTTTCTTTCTCTTTTAAAAATCAACATGCAAGTGCAGGCTTCCTGCTTTAATTATATAGGCAATAAAATAATAATTTTAAGTTAAAATACCTTATTTTTGATAGTTTTCAAATACAACTGCGAGTGCTTTATGATTATTGTGCTTGAATAAATTCGAGGCTGGCATTTGGAGTCGCAGTTGTGTCCGGGGTTGATGGGCAAACTTTATAATGAGAGCAGGGAACACACGCGTGCCTCAAAATATTTACACACAACGGGCCAAGGAATCGCCAAAGGACCAAGGAGAGGGCTGAGGGTGGCTCTGTGTGTGTGTGTGTGTGTGTTTGGGTGTGTGTACCAGGGGGTTGTGCGTTGTGTAGGCTGGCCGCTGGTCGGCTGTCCGGTCATCCAGGATGTTGGCCTTTGGTAATTTGTTGAGCTTCAGCTTTGCATTCAGGACATTTGATGCCTGCCAGCCAGCCTGCCGGTTCCTTACGCTTTTGCAACCCCTTTATTTCCCGGTGGAAACTTTCGGTGGAAACTTGTTTCTCCCCCCGCCCCCGGGTCCGAGTCCGAGTCCGAGTCTGGGTCCTGTCATGGCGATTGTTTCCCGAAACGCAGCGCAGCACTCGGCGTGTTCAGCTGCGAATCGCGAAAGGACTCCGACTACGACTGGCAAAAACTGGGAGGCACGCACGCAGAGATTAAAGGTTACCACTCGCGACCTTGCCCAAAAAATACAAGCAACAAAATATGGAAATATCGAAATGTTTCGTGGAGGAAAAGCCGGGAAGCAGCTTGTGGCATGTACGTGCTCGGTGCCCCGAAATCGCGCCGTAAATCATTATGAGCTGTATAAATGCCTACAAAATGTTTCAATGTTTTCGATTATAGGCCGCCGCATCCGATAAATATTTCGATAACACGCTCAGAGCTGCTCGTGAACTTTGCTCCGCGATTCGCAATTCCCAGAAAATACAAGGACACTCTGGCGAAATATTTACATATTATTTTGGGCTTAGTATTAACGTGGAGATTATTTAAGATTAAATATTAAGTTGTACTTTATACGAAAGTTTTTAATGAGAAAATGGCGGACTTTTCTTTTGTTTTGTTGTAATCTTTATTCATTATTTTAGAAATTAATTAAAATTTAAATTAAATATTAAAATATCTCCCTCTCCCTTAAATTAACTAAAAGGTGATTAAACTATAGAGTAACTTTGTTAAAACAAGTGTCAAAGTAATACTATTTTATATTTAAATTACTTCAACAAATCATTGTATACTTTGAGGCATATTTATAAGAGATATCAAATCTCATTTTTACTCTAAGCACTCTAAGCTACAATTATTAGAATATATAAAGTTAAAGACCCATAAGAGTTTAAATTGAATATTTAAATATCTTCCTCTCCCTTAAATTAACATAAAGGTGAATAAAAAATTGAGTAACTTTGTTAAAACAAGAGTCAGAGTACTAATATATTTTATTTAAATTATTTCAACAAATCATTTTATACTTTGAGTTATCAAATCTCATTATCACTCTAAGTACTTCCCAAATATTTTGTTAACATGATATAACATGAAAGGTGTTTGCAGAAAACCATTGCCTACTTTTAGGCATATTTTACAGAGTTTTTAAATCTAATTATAGCTTTAAGTCAGGGGTCCGCACGGCCCTATCCCGCGGGATAGGATTTTTCTCAGTCGGCGTCGCTGCCGCTCACGCATATTATGCACAAAAGAGAACAGAAGAATCAGTGAAGACTAATTGTAATTATGTGTCTAAATTTAGCTTTTTTTAGCGTTAAATAGCTAGTTTTTAGGTTATAGCTAATTTTGTTGCCATATAACAATATATTTTAGCTGTTTTTTTTCGCATATCTAGCCATAGAGTGTTCGATGTTCACTCATACAAATGCAATGTTGGCATTTGACTGTAGTGGTGCGGACCCCTGCTTTAAGTTGTTTCCAAAAGCCAAAAAATGTGCAAAGGCTATAATATTGTAAATTAAAAGGATGTGAAAAAACTAAGACGAATGCAGAAAGTCCTTGCATACTTTTAAGGATATTTCTGAACGTTTTCAAATTGTTTGCATTGCCTCTAATTGATTCTTAAAGCCGCCGCCTCACTCAATATTCCCACTTTCGCTTCAACTACTTTACAAGTGAGTTTCTTCTTTATTTTTTTTTTAAGATTTCCCCCGAAAATTTTCCAATTTTCACCCTGCATCCAAGTGTGAGTCTCGTCTGGATGTGCAAGTGGCATGTGGCATGTGTGTGTGTGTGTGTGGGGGGGGCAGGGGGCAGGGGGCAGGGACAGACCTAGTCAAATAAAACACTTTCTAAAATTTGACTTGGGCAGAAACCGCATTCATTACTCTTAGCCAGGAGCAGCAGCTCAGCAGGCCCGCAGCCAGGAATTTGCCGTTTTTAATCTCATTTCGAAAGTCTCTGCCACACACCCGACACACACACACACCCGACACACACACACACACACACACACACTGGCTAGAGTGTGTAAATATGAGCATTGGTCCAATCCGAAAGTTGGCGATGGAAAAATAAGTTCTTGCAAAAGGGGGCGAGATTGAAAATGATGGTCCGACAGATTTTGGAAATTACCAAAAGCCAACCAGCCAGCCCGCCGGCGGGCAAGTTGCAGGATTGCCTGGAGGCCAAGGGAACAGGACATCTCTACATCCGCATCCGGATCCGCTTTGGGCAGGGACAGAGTGCTGTCGAGTTGTCCTTTTTCTGGACAGATTTGGGCTTCGGTTTCTCTTAAGAAAATAGTCCATGAGATCCTTTTTATTTTTTAGATATTATTAAATGAGTTTTCTTTTTAATAAATTATAAAATTTGCTACTAAAGAAATTTAATATATTTTTAATATAAGTTTATATTTAAATACAATATATAATAATAAGAGCCTGTTTACTGTCTTTAGAAAATAAAAGAATTTCAAGCAAATCTCTAAAAAAATCTCTTAAATATCATTTAAAACCTTTAATTCGAAATTCTTACTGCCGTTTTTATAAATTATTTTTTTGACAAGACTTGATCCTTTTTTGATCCTTTTTTCGCTGGCCCTTCACTGGGAAATTGGCCGAGGACAGCACTGGCGGAGACTGGCAACCGCAGGACCTGAGCCTTGAGCTGGGTAAATATTTGTGGTTACCGAAAGGATACTCTTGGCTATGCGTAAATTCAAAAAGGCAAATTGGCAACTTCTGAGCTCTCTCTCTGCATGTGTGTGGGTGTGCGGGTGTGTGGTTTGTGTGTGCGTGTGTGTGAAGATACAATATCCTTTGGCATTGGCATTGCGTGAGGAATACAAACAAACACACACTAACTTAAGGGAGGAGACACATGTGTGTGTGCTTGGGCTTTGCCCTTTGGGCAGCCCCAAAAAAGCAGATTGAAATGGCTTTCCCCCCTGATTTCATTAGGACGGTGACCAAATAAAATTTATTAATCCTCGGGCTAATAAATAGTGCGACATTAGCGCACAAAGGGGCAGCCGAGACCGCAGGACCTTCGCAGGGGTTGCTTTTCCATGGGGGCAAAAGAGGCTGTTTTTATGCCCATTTTTTGCGGGGTTTTTATCCTCTGCCATGCAGCATCCTCATCTCATTAAAGGGTTCACAGGGATCACTGGGATCACTGGGATCACAGAGAGCAATTAACTGATCTCGGAAGCTGGGCCACAGATCACTCTCGAAATGAGCCAGAAAACGGGTTATTCTGCCAGCCAGGATTCGGGGGGTTTTTGCCCGTGTTTTGTGTGAAATAATTGTTGACCTTTGGTCCTGCAATTTAGGGAGATTTCACTCGGCACTCAGCATCCCTTCGGGGGGTGCCGGAATTTAATTAGTCCTCGCTGGCACTCACCTGAGAGAATGCAAATCGCAGCTCAACTCTTTTGTTTCCATAAAAATTTCAACATGTGTCCCCGAACAGGGTCCTTGGGGTACATCGCCAGGGCCATAGGCACACGCCCCATCTAAATTCTCACTAATCACGCAATTAGAGTTTAATTAAACACAAAACTGTGTGTGTTTTTCCCCTCGAAATTCGTAAAGGACTATTTAAACGCAACACTTTCTTTTTTATTCCCCGATTCCCCGCTTTATTTTGCATATTTTGTTTTAATTTCCAAGCCTATCTATCTCTGGCGCCTGGGTCCTGTAATTGTGCAACAAAGTTCAGTCCAGCTCACAGAATCTACGGGGTTTTTTTCCAACACTGAACGGAAATAGGCAAGAAGTTCTCTAAGGAAATGTTTTTAAATAATATAAATAAATTCTAAGGTTACTTTAAAAGTGAAACGAATTTAATTTAGTTTATTTTCTTAACTAATTAATACATTTTTTATTTTTTTAGGTATGTTCACAATTAAGTACTGATGTTGAGACTGGCAATGCCAGAAACAGCTATATAGGCGTATAAGAAGGAAGAACATTTTTTTAATAATAAAAAATATTTATTAAGGTCTTAGACATTTTGGATTTTAAGAAAGTTATTATAATACGTCTCCTGAATTTTAAAAAAATAACCTTGATCGATTTTCACAATGTATTCCTCGACTTCGAAAGCTGTCTTAATTTATATTAATTTCTATTAAAACCTAGCCTATTATTGCAGTGCACAGGTGTGTGTTGCCGGGTGTGTGTGAGCCAGGTGGACAAATGGATTTTCCAAATAAGCAAAGGCACAAAAAAAAAACGGGGAAAAATAAAGAAAATGAAGAGGAGTGAGCTTGGAAAATGAGAGGACAACAAAGGCAAAGCCAACTCGGGATTGCATTCGCATTCGCGTTTTTGTTTGAAAGAGCTACCAAGAACAACAAAAACAGGCTGTGAAGGGGAGGGAGAGGGGAGGAAAAGATGGGCAAAAACCAAGGGAGCGGGGAGCGGGGAGCGGCAAAGGGGGGCGGAGAATAATGCAAACAACCCAGTGAAAAGTTAGAGAAGTCATTGAATGTCAGCCATGCAAGAAGCGAGAAGAGACGAGCGAGGAGTGAAGGGAGGTGTGGAGGTGCGGGGGCAGGTGGAAAAGTTGCACTCTCCACTGGCCAGGTTTTCCATTGGCATCCCCCCCCCCCCTCTCTCCCTCCTTGCACACACACACACACACATACTCGTTTCGCCGGCTTAATGATTCTTTTATTCATTATTTCTCCTTTCTTACACTCGGCACTGTCTCACACCCTTAGTTTTTTTCCAACACGGCAAGAAAAATTGGGGCTAATTGGGAGAATCTGAAAAAAATAAGTACAAGTTTTTCGTTTTCCTTAAATCAGTCCCACATAATCGGTTTTTTGTTGTTATTATATTTATTTTTTAAATATTTATATTTATATGTATTTATTTACCTATTATTACATTGTCTTGGGCTTGTAATTGTTATTCTCTATAATATTCTTTTTCTGATATTTTTACCGATCTGCCACTGATCGAAATAATAACCGTAAATACCTAAATCAATTCTTTATTGGCAAAATCAAAGCCGAACTAATTTTTAAAGTGGTATATATTGTTCGAGAATCAGGAAGCAAAGCAAAATCCAGACAAATACAGTCTCCAATTAATATTAAAATTTATTTACATATATTTTGCTAATGTGGAAAGTTTATTTAACCATTTTGAAATGAAATAAGCTTATTTTAAACACATAAACACCTTAAATTAAGCTTAGTTAGTGGGAATCCTAAAGCTATGCAAGTTGTTCTTACTTCAAGCCTAAGAGGGCTCTTGCCACTTCCCGGACTTTGTTCTGTTCTAAAAATATAAGTTTAAGTGCTAAAAAAAATGTAACATTTAACAAAAAAAACTTCAAAATTAAAAAAATTAACTAATTTAATTTCTGCACAATGGATTAAGTCCTGCATCCTTTTCCTTCGCAGTGCATGCGTGCGTGTCTGTGTGTGGACAGTGGCGCAAAGTTAGCCAGCGCTGGCGGCGGCGGTGAAATGTCCGGGGGGTGCATCCCATGGGCGGCTGGGGCCAGGACTCCCCACAGGACAGCCCCAGCCCCCAGCCCTACTCCGTGCTCCCCTCCCCTGCCCAACGGCGGAGCTGCGCTTTGGGGCTCTTATTAACGAACCAGCGAGTGCGCGAGCGAGCGTGCCTTGTGTCCTGTGTGTCCTGTGTGTGTCCTGCCGTGTGTCCACACACTCGCACGGGCCACTATGTGTGTGCTTTGTGACTGTGTGTGTGTGTGTAAAGACAATGTGCACTTGCACTCCACACACGCACACACTGGCGCAGACACCGCACGAAATTCGCTCGCACCAAAAAGGATGCATTGAAAGGACCTCGACCATCCGCTCTGGCGCTCTTTCCCGCTCATCTCCCTCCCGCTCCCCTTGCGACACCACAAAGGTTCATGGACAGTATGAGAGTCCTTAGCCGGCACAAAAGAAAGGCTTAAGTTTCCATTTGGTCTCTAGAGCATATCCAGCGACCAGGACACTCGCTCACATGCACATGCACGGATGCGATGGTACATAATGTGCCCATGTGCCGTCCTGGGTGGGTGTCCTGCCAGGATGCGGAAAGCGGAAGGCGGATGGCTGCGGAATGCGGAATGCGGGATGAAGCCGCTTCCCATTGCCCAGTATAGGAAGGAGCCGCAGTCAGCGACTCTCCACATCCACATCCACAGTCAGACACAGACTCAGACTCAGATTCGGATTCAGTTTCGGTTTTCGTTCTCGTTTTCGGTTGCCGTCTTCCTTGTGGCGGCAATGCGCGTGCATCCTTTACGGTTTGTCCCCAATACCCTTACATTTTGGCCATATTAGTTGCCATAAAATGGGGTAAAAACACATACTTTTTAAAGAGAGTTATCGAGATAATAAAAAGGATTTTTAATTCATTTAAAACTACAGGCTGAACATGGTTTTTGATTAAATTAAACGTGAAAGTTTGGAATAAAAGTAACATAGAGAACATTTTTAAGGAAAAATGGATTTAAAGTAAGAAAATACGTCCTCAAATTGAGAATAGTATGTATTTCAGAATGCTTTTTGCTTTTGTTAAATATATAAGTAGTTTATGTGTTCATTATTAGATTATTTCATTTCAAAATTCGCTTTAAGCGTGTAAATAATTTGTAATATTAATTTGAGACTGTATTTGTCTGAATTTTGCCTTGGTTTCTGATTTTCGAACAATATTAACCACTATAAAAAATTTGTTTGGCTTTGATTTTGTCCATAACAAATTGATTTTGGTATTTATGGGTATTATTTTTAATTTAAACTAAAGTAACATTAAAATAAAGTATTTAATTATAATTAAGAAATAAGAAATTCATAAAATTTTCCATTAGAGGATACTCTGTCGTAGCTGCCTTCAATTTGGACCGGCGAATATGAATGTGCTCTTCCTTTCGGAGCCATAGACATTTGTTCTTTGACTTTCCTATGCTTTCCGGGGTTAGACACTCACTCACAGGACTCACAGGACTCACACCCCCCAATTTTTGGCCTGACCAAAGCCAGAGTCAGAGTCAGAGCCAGTGCTCTGTAGGATTCGCGTCTGTGCGCGAAGTTTGTGGTATCCATTCCATTGGCATTGGGGAAGCCAGAGACAGGGACGGAGAGCGGGCGGCATTTTATTGTTTTGTTAGAAAAACATAAAACAAGAAGGAAAGCTGACAAAAAATATATTTAAATGATAAAAAAGGGAAGAAAGTTGTGGATCTGGCGAAGATCTCTTTCGAGGAACTCTCTGGGTCGCCGCCATGTTTGCTTAACGGTGCCCACACCCAGAGTCCTCGGTCCCCGGGTCCTTTTTCCTTGGCAGTCCTTTTGCCGTTACACGGACGAACTTCCGGTGGGTGGTTTGGCAAGGCCTTGCTGTGGGCTGTGGGCTGTGGGCTGTGGCAGCCATTCCACGGCCATGGCTTTCAATTAAAACATCACCCGGGCGGTCGGGCGACCCCTTTGAAATTATTCAAGTGGTCAGATGGTGTTGTTCATTATTTCTGTAGTTGTTCTTGTAATTGTGCACACTCGAACGGGGTTGAAATGCACACAAGCACACACGCCACATATATATACACGCATATCCTGGCAGACTCTCCTCCAGCCACCGGTTACCCGGTTACAGGCACAGATACTGGCTACATCCGCCGCTCACATTGGTAGCAGTCGCACTCGCACTCGCAGTCGCTTCAATTCGAACATAATAAATTAATTTATCATCGGAAAAGAATCTCTGCCAGCTAACTGTAAAAGTTTCACCCCTTACAAGGAGTGTGTGTGTGTGTGGCTGCCAACCGTTATATATCACACATACAGAGAGGCGGCAGGCGCGCACACACTTGAATTGGTCGCCTACACATCCTTCCCAGATCCTGTCTCCTTTCCGCCCTGCCACCGCCTAGAAATTAAAGCCACAGACCGAATCGCAGTCCTTGTATTCGCACGAGGAGAGAGCAGTAAGGACCAAAGGACCAAAGGACCAAAGGACGAGTGCCCCATGCAAATGGAGAATGAATAATGCTCGCCAAGTGGGGTCCACATACATTCGGCAGCGCCATGTTATTAATTGCCCACCTTCAGGCCGCGGCACGCCGCTCATCCCGAATCCCGCGCAGAAAGCACTCCAACTGGAACCATTTCTACTATATCTATATATATTATATATATATATATATTATTAAATAATATATTTTTCAGCAGTGCAAACTGATCAAATTCATGATCTGAAACACCAGGCGCACAGAAGGTACTTGAAATGAGAAGCGATATCCCCTGATATCCCCGATCCAATTGGTCATTTGACCACAGAAACTTTAAAATAAAAAACCAAAATCGAGGCAGGCGAAACTTTTTTTGTACAAGTGTATTTTTGTATTCCAAATTATAAATACAATCCAAAATTATTTAAAGCCCCAGCTCCTCGGGGAACTAGGAATTACGCCTGGTGGCCACTCTTCGATCCTTGGAAGGTTGCTGGGTCTCACAGCGGATTTTGATATATCACTTTTAGTCAAGTCAGTCACTCCCCTCACATCGCTCAGTCGAATTTGGATGTTCGTTTCTCTCTGTAGGGTCTAGTTTCTTTTCTTTTATCATTTATATATCCAGTACTTGCTCCATCTGTAGATCTCCATATATACTTGCATATATCCGCCCAGCCTTTAGCCTTATTTTTGGGATTTATCTTTATTATTTCCGTAGGTCATCTTTTTTCTCTTTTGATGGGAATATTTAGTTAAAGGAATTAATATTTTTTGGTAATATTTACCTTGTATACATTCTCAATGGCGTCATTAATTTGCGTTTCCAAACTTTGTGGGTTTTTTTCTTATTTCATTTATAAAGTCAGTAGCTATATTTTCTGTGCCCCATAAGCCCCTGCCGTGTTTTTGGATTTTCTTTTCACGAAAAATTATTTAAGACAAGGAAGTTATTTATATATAAATATATATACCTGTTTTGAGTGGTTTTTGTATGGCCTTTTTCCCATATATCAAGTCTGTGGTTTTTAAATATTTTGTTTTTCCCCAGTGAGTTTCCTAATCCTCAGTAAGTTCTTATTTCTTCAATATATATTCCGAGATGCTTTGATTGTGTAGTATTTCAATTGCACTTCTCCCCTGTCAACCGTTAGTTAATTTTAATTTGTTAATTTTTTTTATTAAGAGAAAATTATATATTTTTTAATATACTTACCTTGTATTCGTCCAGAATGTCTCCATCTATTTGCGTTTCCAAACTTTGTTATCCGTGTGGGTTTTTTTCATATTTAAATTATAATGGCTCTGAGTCGATCTGTTAATTGTTAATTCTGTTATTAAAAGAGTTCCTTACTTTTTAGTATATTTACCCGTTTATATGGCTTCTTCTGTTCTCTATGGCGTACGTGTCTGTTTTATAGTACTCAGTCCTTATATATTTCCTTCTGATCCTTGGTGCCTGTAATATTTTTTGTTTTCTTACTCGATCTTCTGTTTTCTCGTTTCCATTAGGCTTTCAGCAGTTTCTTAAATGGTTTGTTCGGCGAGAGTCCTTAATTAAATTAAATTAAACTAATTAGAGAAAGCAATTATTATTTTTAAGTATATTTACCTTGTATTCGTCCACAATGTCTCCATTCATTTGCGTTTTCAAATTTTGTTCTGTGTAGGTTTTTTTTTTATATTTTATTTATAATGGCTCTGAATCGATCTGTGTCCCCAATATAAGCGCGAGAGATGCCCCGTTTGTGTAGTTTTTTATTGTTTTTCGCTCCTGTAAACAGTTAGTTAATTTTCATTTGTTAATTCTGTTATTAAAAGAATGAGTTCCTTATGTTTTAGTATATTTACCTGTTTTTGGCTTCTGTTCTCTATGGCGTACGTGTCTTTCTGTTCTATAATACTCAGTTCTTATATTTCCTTCCGATCCTTGGTGCCTGTAATATTTTTTGTTTTCTTACTCGATCTTCTGTTTCCTCGTTTCCATTAGGCTCTCAGCCGTTTCTTAAATGTTTTGTTTCCTCAGCGAGATTCCTTAATTAAATTAAATTAAATTAGAGAAAGGAATTATCATTTATCAGTATACTTACAGCATAGATTTATTTACCGTGTCGTTTCTATTACTTCGGCTTCTTCAGGGTTCCTCTAATATTCAGCGTTTGTCTTTGATATTTGCTTTTTATTAAGAGAAATAATTACTTTTTGTATATATTTACCTGTTTCCGTTTCCATATCAATATTCAATGTCCTCTGTTTTTCTTTATTATAATAAAATCACACTTACACTTTGCTTAAGCCTAAATTTACTTAATTCTAATAGCAAGCTAAATATAAATTGTGTAAAATTGTTGACCAAATTTTTTGTTGAAAATAAAAATATGAAATATATTTTATTTTTTCTAGGAGATGTTGCCGGTTTGAGGTGTTCGTTGAAACTGAATTCTGAACGGGGCTCGTCCAGCCAGGCCACATGACAGACACGGCAAATCGGAGTCAAGGCTAACTGGATCGAAAAAATATAATTTCTGTAGCCTACTCGGACCTTGAGGGGTTTCTTTGTAACATCAAACTAATAGTATTAAAGTCTCAATGGTTATAATAATTAATAGGTAATATAATAGGTTTCTTTGTAATATAAAACAAATAATACAAAAGTCTCAATGGTTATAATAATTAATAGGTAAAGTTATAATCCGAAATTACATTATTTTTGAAATTGTCACATTTATTTCCCCTTAAAGTACATTGTTTCCATAAACATTCTTAGTATACAAGCCCACAAAGCGTATAGAATCTTTATATAAATATTCTTAATATTCTTAATATTCTTTCTAGAATCGCGACCCAAATTTCACCAGTGTATGGCCTGAGTGCATGATCACAAAATTTGATATAAGAAACTTTTCAAGTTGTAGGTGCCATCGTCACTTTTATCTCACCTCGTTAAAAGGTGTTTTTGTTTGATAACAGTTAAAGCCGCTGTCATGAGTTTCCGCAGTACAAATTCACCAAGTGCATGATTTCAGACACCAGGCGCACAGAAGGCAGCAGCAGGCCGATTATCCATTTATAATTACAGTTTATAACAGCGTAGGGCACGACCACCAGTGCTGGCAAATTCTAAATGCATAGCTAAATCTAGCCTTTTTAGCGGGAAATAGCCATTTTTTTAATCATAGCCATTTATTATGCTATGTAAAACAAAAGTTAGCTATTTTTTTTCTCATATCTATCATTCTCATTTCTTGCACACACGCAGGGTTGCATTTTGGGATGCCGCGATCCTATTGGTCGTTTAACCAAAAGGAAGCCATCATCGTTATAAGGAACAGTTACTTTAAGACAATACTTTTTTATAACAGTTTCCAGCAACGATCATTGCAGCGCATCGTTGGTCTACTGCTTGCTGCTCGCCTGTTACTCGAAATGCGGAAGCGGGCAATTTGTTCGGTGATTTCATGAGCCTGCGTAATAAAACTGTTGTTGTAGGCGACAACAAGGCCGCTGTCATGAGTTTCCGCAGTGCAAAAATACCAAGTGCACGATTTCAGAAACCAGGCGCACAGAAAGCAGCAGCAGGCCGATTATCCATTTATTATTACAGTTTATAACAGCGTAGGACACGACCACCAGTGCTGGCAAATTCTAAATGCATAGCTAAATCTAGCTTTTTTTAGCGGGAAATAGCCATTTTTTTTATTCATAGCCATTTATTATGCTATGTAAAACAAAAGATAGCTATTTTTTTTCTCATACCTATCATTCTCATTTCTTGCACACACGCAGGGTTGCATTTTGGGATGCCGCGATCCTATTTGTCGTTTAACCAAAAGGAAGCCATCATTGTTTTAAGGAACAGTTACTTTAAGACAGCAACTTTTTATAACAGTTTTCAGCAGCGATCAATGCAGAGCATCGTCGCCCTACTGAGTTCTGTTCGCCTGTTACTTGAAATGGTAAAAGCGGTTATTTGCTTGGTGATTTCAAGAACTTGGAAAGTAAAAATGTTGTTGTAGGCGACATCAAGGCCGCTGTCATGAGTTTCCGCAGTACAAAATTGCCAATTGCATGATTTCAGACACCAGGCGCACAGAAGGCAGCAGCAGGCCGATCATCCATTTATTATTACAGTTTATAACAGCGTAGCGCACGACCACCAGTGCTGGCAATTTGTAAATGCATAGCTAAATCTAGCTTTTTTTAGTGGGAAATAGCCATTTTTTTAATCATAGCCATTTGTTATTCTATGTAAAACAAAATGTAGCTATTTTTTTTTCTCATATCTAGCCCAACGCAATTTAAAGGCAATTCTAACAGTAACTGCAAGTCTCTCCCTCTACCCACGCCATCCGCAATTTCAATGACGTCAGCGCACAGATCAGAGAATCGTTGCTCTGCCGCTTGCTGTGCGCCTGGTACTTGAAATGGAGAAACGAACCATTTGTTTGGCGATTTCATGAAATTAGAAGTGGAAAATGGTTGTTGTAGGCAAGAACAAGGTCGCAGTAATGAGTTTTCGCTGTACAAATTTATCAAGAGAATGATTTCAGACACCAGGCACACAGAAGGCAGCAGCAGGCCGATTATCTCCATGCTAAAATCTCTCTCTCTCTCTCTCTCTCTCTTAGTAGCGGATGGTGAGAAAGAGAAACAACCAAAAGGAAGCCATCATTGTTTTAAAGAACAGTTAGTTTAAAACAGCACATTTGTATAACAGTTTAAGTTTGTTCTCAGCACTTTTTTATAACAGTTTTCAGCAGCGATCAATCGTCGCCCTACTGAGTTCTGTTCGCCTGTTACTTGAAATGGAAAAAGCGGCTATTTGCTCGGTGATTTCATGAATTTGGGAAGTAAAAATGTTGTTGTAGGCAAAAACAACAACGCAATCTCGTGTTTTATTAACAAGAAAAAATATTTATAAATTATTTTGAATTTATTTATTATATTTACTTTTAAGAATGTTCTTGTAACAATACTTGCCAAAATTTAATTCACAAATACCAAAATTCCCCGCTTCTGTCCTCGTTTCCCATTACTCAAATTTAATAGTACTTACCTTTCGGCTTCAAGGCGAAAACCCGCCCCACTAGGACCTTTGCCGATGTCCGTTTGCAACCGCGGCAGCCTCTGCCAGGAGCGCCGTCGAACATGCTCGACTGCGGCGGCTCGAACTGGTCAGTGGACTGCGTGACTGCGAGGCGGGTGGGAGTGGGCGGTGGGCAAGGTCGCTGGCTGCGACGCCGGCCGAGACAGCGCTGCCGGCAGCGTGGCATGTGTGAGGTTCGGCTGGCAGGATGTGTGGCTGTGTGGAATGTGGATGTGTGCCAGATGCCAATTGAAGTTTCCGCACATGACAATTGGGGGGCGGCCAGTGGCGCTGGATTGGTCAACTCGGGCTCGCTCCTGGCCGAGTGGTCACCCGGGGTTGGCCTTCGCCTCTCTCGACAGAGAGAGATGGAGAGAGCGGAGAGTGCGAGTGAGAGTGGAAATCGCATCCCTCTTCCTTGCCTCTAGGGTGGCGCCACCTGGTGTACCCTAAAAAGTAGGCAACGCATTTTTCGGCCACGATCGGTTCCCTCGTTCGGTTTCCCTTTATGCGCTGCCTACTTTTAGGCGGCCCCGTAAGTTGCTATAAAAAATCCATCCCCTATTCTTCTCCTCCTCTTTTGATGGCAAATAAAAGGCCAATAAAAGGCGCAGGGTTACAGTTTTCGCAATTGTATTTTTGTTTGTTTTTCGTATTTTTGTAACACAGACAACTATCCTTTAATTATTAATTTTTAAATTTGTTCTTTTGTTTTCGGTTTGCTTTTGTTTTTGGGCTTTCGATTTGTGTTTCTTTTCGTATTCATTATTGTTACTTTCAAAAAATTACACACACTTGAAAAATATTTGTTTTTTTTTTGCTGGCTTCTCTTATAAATGTGGAATCCAAGCCTTATACTTTATCCTTTTCCTCATCTTCCGTGTCCCCTCTCCCTTGCTATTGCTCTCGGCCAAGTGAGACAGCAACAACTTGCTTGATTTGTTGTTGTTTTTGTTAGTATAAAGTTTCCTTTTGTTTTTATAGCTACAATTAATTTTCTAAGATTTAATGATAGTTTTAGTTTGCTTGCTGGCTATGTTTCATTTCGTTTCGTTTCGGTTTCGGTTTCCGTTTCCGTTTCATCCCGCTGTTCATCTGTTTCTGCTTTGTAAATAAAAAATAAATAAGAAATAAGCATAATAATATTCCATAAAATAAAACATAACTCGTGTGGTTGATATATTTTTTTTTGTAATTTTTATGGGCTTTTGTTTATTCAGTTTTTGTTGCTTCATATACGTACTATATTTTTTTTTTTTT
>VNJZ01000002.1:0-16205 GCA_008042795.1 Drosophila asahinai | reverse complement strand
GGGGGGGGGGGGGGGGGTTTATTCGGTGCAAAACGGGCCACTTTTCAAAAATTTGTTGTGGCGAAACGGCTGGAGCTAGTTTATTTATTTAAACGACATTTTTCTAAAAAAAAATTTATGGAAAAATATGCATATGTATAGGAGTTATAGGGAATCTCCTGAAGCCCCTTCAAATAAAGTTGATTTGGGGTGTACATTCTTACTACTGAATTACGGCTTTAATTTCATTAAGATCGGACCACTATATCATATAGCTGCCATTGAAGCGATCGGTCGATTTATATGAAAATGTTAAATTCTACAGGTAAAATGTAAAATTTACAAAATTCGACATTTTTTCAACATTACTAAAATGGTTCGCTTTTCAATGATCCAATTGCAGACTGCAAGGATATACCAACTTCGGTTTACCGAAGTTAGCTTTCTTTCTCGCTTTACATTAATTTCGCCGTCATTCCTATGGCAGCTATAGGATATAGTAGTCCGATTTCGGCCGTTCCGACATATATACTGCGTGCTAAAGAAATAAGACTAATTTCAGCTCGATAGCTCAAAAACTGAGAGACTAGTTCGCGTAGAAACCGACAGACGGACAGACGGAAATGGCTAGATCGACTCGGCTGGTGATGCTGATCAAGAATATATATACTTTATTGTGTCGGAGAAGCGTCCTTCACTGCGTTGCAAATATCATGGCAAAATTATAATACCCTATGCAAGGGTATAATATCTTAATGAGGTAAGATAAAAATGACGACCGCCCGTCAACTCAAAAAATTTCTTATATAAAATTATTAACAAAAAATAAATTATATTGAAAATTATGATTTAATTAGTTTTGTAATCAACACTAAGCTGAACAATTTTGGCTTTTAATAAAGAAACAGTTCTAAAGCATCGTGCCGTTTACGAAACTAATTAAATATTTCTACAGGATGCTTAGTTGTCTTATGTGTATATTTTCAAATATTAATAATAATAATGATTATTTTGCACATTGTACACGTGTATTATACATATATAAATATATGTATATGTATGCTCTAAAGTAGCTTAACAAGTTTCAATGGCTTCTTAATTCCCCAATGGGATTTATTTGCCTGTAAATGGATTAAAACCCTCAAGAGTAAAGCTTACAAGGTATCCTGGGCCGGGGCCCAGAGCAAATGGTTGGATATAATTGTTTATTGCTAGACACCAGCACACAAGACACCGCTATACCACCATCAACCTGACATTTAAAGTTACCCTTACGCCCAATACCTCGAATTTATTCGACGTTCCATTTATTTCATTAGAGTCCGTCCTATTTTATCCCCCTTTTTCACAAATCGCTCAGATAGAGTTCGAGCCTTATTGTTGGTGTTATCCCTGCATGACTGATGTCGTCCTCGGTGCTGCTCCGTTTCTGCGTTACTGTTGAAATTATACATTTTTGTGGTTGCTTCCTGTTGTGCGTGCGTCTTGGGATTAGCTTCTCCCTTTGTGCTTTGTGTGTCCCAAAAGCCACGCTCGCTATGCTTAAATACCGTTTAACAATTTCCCGTCGGCCAGCATCCTTGGCGTCCTTGCTAGTCCTTGTGCCTCCCGGCAAAATAGCAAATTAGCAAAGAAAAAAACTTGCAATGCTCTTTCTTGTATCCGATTTCACGTTAACGGACTGGATAAATTTCTATTGTTAGTTTACGAATTGATAAAAATACGTTAAACTCCCGGGGGAGATGCTTATTACCAGACAATTCGCACGCATTATACAAACCCGAGTTTATAACTTAGAAACATCACAAAAGTATAATATGCAATTAATCAATAAAGGATAACAACACACAACGGAACCTACGCCCCTCTTGTATACAGGCCAGGCAAAAGTACTTCAAAGCCACGTAAGCGAAATAGTAGATAGTTTTAATCGTCTATAGACTATGTAAGCTTGGCGAGTACCGTTGTTTCTAATTGTATTTAGAAAAACTCAATAAAACTACCTTATACTTGAGAGGAATTTATAGAAATACGTAAATGCTTGCGATTAGTCTAATCTAATAAAGTTATTCACAGCTACTCTATATTTTGGTGTTAATAATTAATGGAATTCGACGACAGATGTTGTTGCAGAAACGAACTCACAAAATGAAACTCAATACCTGCATATTATCTAATAGAGTTGGTTATAGGGTTTTCGAACATAAGGGTAGAATTTTTGTTATTTGGTGGTGAATTCTCGGAACCCCTCTATGAGCAAAGGCAGTTATTTGTCGCACTTGATGATACCAAACACTTTACACTTTCGCCTCTTATTTTTCATAAACGACTTTCAGTTTTAGTAATATTTAATTGTTGACTGCCAAATATATTGTGTAAGGAATTCAAAAATTTATTTCTGGATAAATACTTAGACGTGCTTCTTTTTGTTTCTCTTCTCAATAATAATAGGAAATGGCAGTAGCGACTTTAATGCTGCTGGACTTCGTGTATTTTATTTATCATTCAAGTGGAAAAGGACAAAAGTCGTTAATTTGTTTATTTAATTGCGCATTATATACAGTTGCAAGTTTCCACTGAACAAATTGCATACTAACAACCAACAACCACCGAATGAATAATAATAAAGGGGGAAATGTCAACCGAAGGCGAGAGATTCCAGTCATTGTTCAAGGCTTGTTGAGTTTCCGATTCACAAACTCGGTCGATGTTTTGTTTCTTTATTCCGCTTGAAGCTCTTTTTATGTTATAACCCGACGGTATATGACAATTTATTCATATAAAAACGGCGCTATCTCGTTCAACTTAAATTAAATTTTAAAAAATGTGTATATATATATAAATAATTTTTAAACATTTCTTAAATTAAAAAAAAAAAATGTATTAAAAAATTTATCAAATTTGTTATTATTAAATAAAAACATATTCTTTTCAATTAATTACACTTACCCGTATAACCATTATATTTTTCAGCAGTTTTAGTCTTCTAAAAAGCGCTGAAAATTGGTCCCAGTTTCTATTACTTTTAAGAAAATGTCGAATATTTAAATAGTATTTTTTATATATTTATTTTGTCGCTTGGCTAAGATTTATTATTATTTAAATTTAATTACATTCAAGAATACGAATAATAAGTTGATTCTTTGTCAATTGATGTGTACAAAGTAAGGGATATAAATATATATGTTTATACTTCGGAAATATTTCTTATTGATTGGTTTAGGGTTTCTTTAAGTCATTTTATTTCATGCGGAAATATATAGATTATACATACATATAACAATATATATTATATAATATATAATATATATATATATAATATATATATATATAATCCATATAAATAAACACGAGTGCAACAGGAATCGCTAGGCAGACTTGAGATCATACCTAAAAGGTCTCCAAAGGGAATGAAATAAAATAATTTAAAGTACAATAATTCACTTCCTCGACACCTTTTTAATGGATTTCAACAACTGCAAGCGATTTTTGTGGCATTTTTGACAAATGTTCTTTTATTCGTATTTGATTTTACAGTGTTTCATTGAAAGGGATTACCAACTATTAACCTTAGTGAGTTTTTTTGTATTCTTATTTTATACCAATATTAAGTAGTTTTTTTTTAATTAATATATATTATTTCTTTATCAGATTTAACAATAGAAAATGCAAAAAGCCCTTAACTAATCAGTACTATTTGTGTAATTAACGCGTTTATTTTTTAATTTATTAACAGGCTATAGTTTATTAAACTTATATAATCTTAAAAGCATTTATATTTCTTAGTGTGATCTAAATTCGAATCATATCTCGAATAATTGTACAGAAATCTTATTTTGTAGTAATATTATGTCGCGTCATTTTATTATATTTTCTTTTTATTTTTGTATTTTGTAGTTTTCCTTTTTTGTGTGTGTGGTTTGAAATATTTTTGTATTTTTTTTATTTTTATGTATAAAACGGAGCTTGCATTACAAAAATTTGGTCAAAAAATTAAAAAACAGTTATTTATGCTAGCTTTCCCCTTTAATCAAGTTGTTATTATGAATTGTATTTTAAGTTTAAATATCGCAAAATAATGGAAAATGGCTCTTTTTAATTTACATTCTGTGTTTCTTAATAAACTATACTTTCCGTTGAGTCTCTCTGTTTTTTTTTACGAATATATATAAATGCTTAAGAGAAAAGTAAAGTGAAAATTGTATATATATACAACGGAAGAAAGTGCGTTTCCTTTAATTAAAATTAAACATTAAAATATCTATATATATAATTCATGATTTTTCCAAGTACCTTTGAAACTATTTTATATACATATTTACCAGGTAAATAAATGGACGTTTGGAGCAGACTAAAAATATACAAGTACTTAATGCATGAACTAAACATTTTAAGAGGATTCTTCTGAATAAAGATACAGAAAACTACCACATTTCGGTATTGAAATCTTGTTTAAAAATAAATACACTTTCCTAATATTATATACTAAGTATGAGCATACGGATAAAAATAATTTATATATATATATATATACTGTAAATCGTTAATTCGTAATATTCTTCCTTTTTTTTTGCTAGTTTATATTTATTCTTTTTATATTTGTATATCACAAGTTTGAAGATAGTTAAGAAATATAGTGGTGATTTTTAACTACTTTTTAATGTTGGCATAAATGGGGGTCAATTTATCAAAATTAACTGCGATTAAATATAGTTCATTGTTATTGAAACGAAAATTGCCGTTACATAAATCGATATAGATATGAAATTAATTGAAGGCGTCATTTATGTTCTTCATTACACATTCATTGATAAAAAATTCACTTTTCTTGCAGATTTAAAATTTTTCTTGTGTTTAATTTGAAATAATGTTAAAAAAATGTACCCATCACTTTCAATTAAATTTCAAATCTACAAACAAATTTGTGTGTTGCCACCGTGGCTAAGAGCTAAGCTATATATTTTTAGCAATCGATGCCATTTTCAGTCGCACTGCAACTTTGATGACGAAAAGAGGCGGAGGGATCTAATACTTGGGACAATCCAGTTGGGGCTATACTATTCTGATCTTCTACGGAACGAAATCTTAAGAACCCTTGATCCGCTACAAGCATACTATCCGAAGCACTTGAGGTTGTCGTACAAGAATTGGACGAAACAGAGGCTACAGAAACTGATGAGGCAGTACGAAGTTTACCATTACTGTGCGTGTGAACATTATTTGAATGTAGTAAAGGATCATTTGTATAATTCTTAACTCCCGAAGAAGCAATTGGTATCATTGATTTACCATTATGTGTAGAATTTGTAGTACTATCCTCCCCATTGGTCACAGTAGTACCATCATTACTTATTAAATTTGTACACTCAACATTATTACCAGATATTATACCATCATCCTCTTCTTCTTCATCATCTTCGTCATCGGAATTATGATGATCATAAGGTAGTTGACGTTCCCTAATGGGTGTACTTTTTATTAGATCAGAAGTGTTACCGGATCTTAAAGTGGTATTACGTCCCTTGACTGCTCCTCTCTGGTAAAAATGAGAAGCTCTATCTCTTTCTGAAAGTCCCAAGGTCTGAACTCCATTGGTTATTATTCGATGATGAGTTCCAGTCATTCCAGATGATACAATTGATGGTTCAAGATTACGTTCTGGAGGAACTCCAATGTGTGCTAAAGTTCCACTTTTTCGTACTCCCGTAAAAAAACACCGCTCATAGGAGTTATAACTTGGATAACGTGCATTGCCACCTCCGTTTGAAGAGGAACAGGAATTAGTAGTAGAGTTTGAATTACGTCGATCAGTATGACGATTCTGATTGTGATTTTTACTATCAAAGTAATTACGTTCTAAAGTTCCTCCATTTAATTTCCTTCCTTCACGGCATCCATTAGTTATCTTACGATCCTGAAAGCTTTCTATATTATTTGGATCGGTAGTATTTAAAGTTTTATCATTAAACACAGGCCTCTCAAATATGTTGAACTCAAATCTTTTATTATTTTCATGTTCCAAAGGTTCCGAATAGCAAGTTTCCGAGTTAGATCCTGCACTATTTCCCGCATTTCTTTCTGAACCTTCGGGATTTTTCAAATTAAAGTTGGGATTTTCATAATGATCTGTTATAGTATCATTTGTAGCACTCATATAGCGCATACTATGGAGTTTATGGTGATAGTTTTGGGGCTGAGCATGATATTCTGTTAAATTTTGACTATTCATAGAACCCGTATCATAGGGCCTTTGGTACATTGGCTCTTGCAGTTGGTATTCAAAGGAGCGTCCATTATTACCACTAGATGACGGAGCCGTAGGACCCATAGGATTCAAAGCGTAACTATCATCATATATCAATTTTCCTGTTCTCATTGTATACGTATGTAAATTTGTATTGGCATTGCATATTGCCGGATAATCGGTATCAAAAACCTCTTGACTTGAGCTAGAAGTGCAGGGTAGAAAGAAATTTGAAACTCCGGCGACGTTCCCAACAACGTGTTTATCTCTAGTTGATGTACAACTTACCATACGTACATCACTCGTACCGGCAACATTTCCTGCATTATTTGTTGTTGAATCATTACTACCGAGACTTGTCTTTAAGCCCGTTACCCAAGTAATCAATGTTATAATGGCAATTTCGATTAAACGCAAGGAAAACTGATAACCCCATTGTAACCAATCGACGTCAATTATGTTCATTTGTCGCGATGATGTCGCAATACATATAGCGCCAAATATCTGTAGTATAGCCATTAAAACGAAAAGTAAAGCTGTGGCAATGGTTATATGTATAGCATACGATAAATTTTGATAACCATGAATATAATTTTGTGATTTACTACGTAAAATTCTCTTCAAGATGCGATATAAATAAAGGTAAAGTAAACCCAAGCTCAAGCAAATAAATATGTAAATAATTTGACAAATTAACGTAAGGACTCTCGGAGGCGGTGGTAAAATAGCAGCTGATGAAGGTGGTGACATTGTGGCACCCCCCTGAAAATGCAATTGTCTTCGAAAGTATAGCTGTTGCTGTTGTTGTTGAAAATATAGTAGATGATTTTTCAAAGTATAAGACTCAACATAATGTAGAGTTATACAAAGAACAACGTGTACACCACAGCCTACGACCACTGTCAGAGGCCTGATTAAAGCTGAATAACGATTATTTTTGTGATTTAGTGATTTTAAGAATAAGAATAAAATTAAAACGGAAAAGGCAACAGTTAAAAATGTTGAGGGAAGGTTCAACAGTAACTCTGCTGCCAAAATATTAAACGATCCATGAACATTATAAGCATCAAAGCATAGAAAAAATATACGCATCGCGCAAATTAGAATTAATATAAAATGTATGCAAATAAAATAGGACTGTGCAAATAAGTGCGTCAACTTATTAAAAGTTAAGAGTTTGTATAGAGAATAAACTGAGAGAATGGTGAAGAGTACAACAGAGAGATAAATATGAATATTCCAGGCCCACGACCATGTAGTGTGTGCTTTATCACGCTCGCCAAGATTCGGCATTGCCCCCGATTCTTTTCCAACTGTGGTCTTGGCGGCGGAATTAGTGGTCGCATAAGATAAGGATGATGTGGCAGAGATAACATCACCAATTGCTGCAGCAGCCGATGGTGTAGTACCTCCAATAGTCTGACTTTGATTGGTATTATCATAATAATCCATTTGCTGACCTGGTAAATATTTACTCTGATTTATATTGGAAGTCAGCACTGACGAGGAACCATCTTCTATATTATCTTCTTGATTTCTTCCCGACTTTTCTATTAAAACTATGGGAGAAGATGGCGGATTTCGTATGCTTATTATATTGGGTTTTTGAGTTACTTGCTTTAAGAGAACAGCAGGTATATCACCATTCTTACCATTGGAACCCAAGATTCTTCGTATGTTGGGTAAGACTTCTTGACTTTTTTTAATAATGGGATCATGATCACCAATGGGTTCCTGTTCTTGGGAATTTTTTGAGTTACTAGCTGTCTTTTTATCATTTAAAAACTCCTCGTGAGGACGCGCTGGAGTATTTAAAGCTTTTTTACGATCATTTATAGTAACGGTGTCTTCATTATTATGAGAGCTACTAGACTCTATTGAAGGATTATTTGAATCTAAACTCAAGATGGGATTAACATCGTGGTTACCTCCTAATTCGGGTGGTCTTATAGGTATCCTATCTTGACTTGGCATCAAACTGGGCGGTGGAATAGGCCTCCTATTAATTCCAATTAAACCCTCATTATTGGTACCTCTTAAAGTGGGTTTATCGGCGAAGGGATTTTGATATTCCGGCGGCAACGGTGGCGTGAAAAAGGAACGCGATGGCGGTGAATATGATGGAATATGATCCCCGGGATACATGGGTATTGTTGGAGGATGAGCATGGCCTCCGTTGGTTTTTTTGTTGAAGAGATTGGGGACTGGAAATTATTATAGATTTTTATTATTTTCTTTAACTTATCATTAATAGGAAAACTTACTCGCTGGATTTGGCGTTGAATTATACTGCTGCCTATGGCGTTCCCTTTCATGCTGCGAATGCGACGAATGACGATTTGGGTTTGGATATGTTGGGTTATTATTACTCTTCAAGATATCAGCATTGGGCGCTGATGTGGGCAATGCATGATCTCTTTCTAAATCCAATTCATAATTCTTTTGATGACTGGCCCCTAGTTGTTGATGATGTATTGATAAGGGATACCTAAAAATATAAATATAAAATTGAAATATGTTACATTTATAACGAAAAGAACAAAACCAAGAAAGAAAGCTAACTTTGGTAACCCGAAGTTTGTATACCCTTGCAGTCTGCAATTGAATCATTGAAAATCGATCCATTTTGGTAAATTTAAAAAAGTATCCACATTTTTCATGTAGAATTTTACATTTTCATATAAACCAACCGATCGTTTCTACATCAGCTATATGATAAAGTTGTCCGATCTTAATGAAATCTAAACCTTAATAATACGTTGAAAAACAGGGAAGTTAAAGTTTTTTTTTTATTAATTTTCCCATCATTCGCTATAAGATATAGTGGTCCGATTTCTGCCGATCGGACATATATATTAACTTCAATGGTTTCATTCAGATAGTTCAAAAACTGAGAGACTATTTTGCGTAGCAACGGGCAGACAAACTGACGAACAGACGGACATGGCTAAATCGACTCGGCTGGTGATGCTGATCAAGAATATATATGGGGTCGGAGATGCTTCCTTCACAGCGTTACGTTACGTTCTCAATATTCAAATTTGGCAGTTTGTTCAAATTTGGTCTGTATTTATTAAAGTTACATAAATTTTTGGTGGCTCCTTATCAAAAAAATCAGTAATTTTAGATTGTTTGGTGGCTTTTAAAGCTTCTTTATAGCACTCCTTATAAGGCAAAAGTATTTTTATGTTATTATAAATATGTATCGCTATTTTGCAATCATGTAAGACCGAGGTTTTTAGAGTGCTAAAAGAGGGATGGGAGTTCGTGCTAAAAAGAGCCCGTGTTAAGCAAGGGCCAAGTGTATGTCACTTGCCTGGTGCTATGCAATTTTTTCTAACGTTTTGCGCATAAGACGTGTGTCAACTAAATTGCTAAATTTTTACCAAAAGAACCGTCGCATGAGCATCGCTCAAGAACTGTTGAATGACGTCAACGACGACCCAGATTTACTCAAAAGGGTCATAACTGGTGACGAATCATGGGTATATGGTGATGATATCGAAACCAAGCCCGATCGTCCCAATGGAAGGGCCAGAATAGCCAAGACCGCAATAGCCGAGCACACAAATCACTCATACTCTTACGCCTCGCACAGCCAAACAAAAAATGTCATTCACTTAAAATTTGGTACAGATGTTCGGAAAGAGTGTACAAACATAACAAAACAAAAAAAAAATCGACAATAGAAAGTACGCTGCCCGCAGAAATTTGAAAAGTCACCTTACTTTTTAAACACACCTCGTATAGAGCCGTAGAATTGAAAATCTGCTACGATAGTTAGTTCAGGAGAAATGGGAGTGAAAGTGCGAAGTTGAAAATTTGGAAAACTGGAGCTGTTGGGGACGGTGGAGCAAAAATCCGCAAATTAAAAATGTTATGTTGTTGTGATCTAGCTTAAAATACGCGTCGAATGACACCTCAATTATCCCGATTCGATACACCGTTCAAAAGATATTCAATAAACAAGATTTTAACGGCCTTTCCGAATTGTCGTCAATTTGTTTGTTTTTATTTAGATGGGGTGTTCCCTATACGTCTAACTGACTGAAAAAATCGAATGGGAGACAGATGTCCTACTCAAATTCAAATTTTCGATAAATTCAGTCAGTGAGCAACACGGAGGCAGCTGAAAATATTGTCTAACTGACTAAAAATATGTTGTGCCTTTCTTTTTAATAAGTTTACCACAGCAACCCTTAATCAAATATTATCAATATGGCCACCCAACCACCAAGTGTCGAATAAGTTTTTGATGGTCGCAAACAGCTTGCATTTTAATGCAATTTCTTTGTTTCCTGGAGTAGAACGCTACAGGATCTTCAATGGCTTCTCAGCCAGCGGAATTTCACTGCCATCAACAACCCAATGCAAAATGGTAATTCGTTCCATGTTTTTGACACTATTGAAGATCGCTCGTCCAAGTTTGGCCAGCATATATACGTTCTGGCCAATTTTAAAATTGCCTTGATGACTATAGGTGCACTTCATTATAATGCCTTCACCTCCAGCTCAAATACCTCTACTTTCTTCATTTTAAAAGAAATTTTCCTTGATTGTTTACAAAAGCAGAGACCCTTTGAAATCAGTTGTTTGCAAAGTCAGCAACCGAATTTTTTTGGATCGTTCCCTATACGATAGTTACTCAGTTAGACGTATAGGGAACACCCTGCTACGACCGAATGTGGTAATTCTACAAGATGCATCGTCAAAAGTATATTCGTAATTAACCGTTTCATCAGCTGTTAGAACACTGCCAAAGCATCGGGAATCGTTTGGCTTATATTATTTTGCTTTGTTATACCATTTCTGTGTTCGGCATCTCCGATCCCATAAAGTATATATATTCTTGATCAGCATCACCAGCCAAGTCGATTTAGCCATGTCCCTCTGTCCGTCTGTCTGTCAGTGTGAAATAACAGATCTCAGAGAATATAAGAGCTAGAGCTACCAAATTTTGTGACAACATTGGAATCTGTTGCACGAAGATCAAGTTTGTTTTAAAATATGGCTACGCCCACTTCCGCCCCCGAAAATCATAAAAAACAGTGGTAATTTTCTATTAACGGAGCCCCTTCCAAAAAATTAAATAAAAAAAAACATAGATAGAGGGTGCTTCAACGTACATTTGGGTAAAAAAAATTATGTTGGGGACGCTCTTAGTTTAGCCACCATCAATCTTTAAAGTTAAGCCTAATTCACACACAAAATGCGCTTGGAAACCGTTGCTACGTAAACACGCACACAGTCACAAATTATGAGTACACAAAATCCAAGCGCCTGTCTGTGTGATCGGTACAGTGGTCTGTGAAGCTTAAAATTTTTATCAAATTCTGCTTAGCGTAAATACTATATATGTCGACACTTTGCACACTTTGCACTGTATGTCCTTTACTCTAAAATTTTCCTTATAATTTTTATACTCAAATGTACGTCTTAATATTGAAGTCGTTAATTACTACGTACTTTACGTTGTCAAATTTTTGTTTTATTTATAATTCACGCATAAATGTATTCAAAGAGTGCAAAGTGTCGACATCCTCAAGCTTCACAGACCACTGTACCGCGACGATCACACAGACAGGCGCTTGAATTTTGTGTATTCATCATTCGTCAATGTGCGTTTGCTACGCAGCATTGAGTTCCGTAGCATAGAGTTAAAACAAAAGGTCAATAGTCACCCTCTCGCTATATCGCACTCCTCAGAAATACTTTCCTGGTGTCTGAGCACATAGCTTTTGAGAGAGAGTATCAGTGCGTGTTGCGCAACATGTCCCTAGCAACATTTGTCTTTTTTGGATGTTGCTCAACATGCTTCTAGCAACTTTTGTCTTCATTTCTCAACATTTCCTTTTTTCCATGTTCATGTCTAATTTAATTTAACCCACAATGCTTTGGGTACCGGGTATCTCTCAGTCGGTCACACTCGACTGTAGCTTTCCCACTTATTTTTATCTGTCACTCTACTATTTGCAAGTATAAATGTGTTTAATTGTTTTTCTTACGTGTAGGTGCAGTTAAAGAAGATGGGTTGAGCGACAGATGCTACAATATTGGGGTGCGTTAAAAACCAACAATGGTCGAATTGCAAACAAAATTCGATGAAAAAGCAAAAAATAATGAACGAATATTTAGTTTTAGTAAAAAATAATAAAATATTGATAAAATTGTATGCGGAATATCTTTTATTTTGCTAAAAATATAAAACTATTTCCAGTTCGTTCAATCTGCATTACAATCCTATATACGTGGAATACCAGCCAGTAAAGCAAATGCATTACACTCCTATATTTGTGGTATACCTGTTAGTAATGCATCTGCATTACAATCAACAGTATATAGGACGGTAATACAACACGAAGTGTGCTCGGCTAATCGTCTACTTGCTCGATTCGAAGTAGGCGATTTTGAAGGTATACTAGCAGGAAAGGCGGCCAAGCTTATGGAAAAGTAAAGCATAATTCGAGTTCAAATGCTTACTGCATTTAAAGTATGACTAATGTAATCGATTCTTAAAGCCAAATTTGCGCCACTGGGATATGTGTTATATACCAAAAGTTGAGCAATCTCAAGACCTAAATAGTCTTGAGTGACTATCAATATAGTTAGAGCCATTTTTTAAAAAAAATTAAAAAACTTAAAAAAATTAATTTTTATTATTTAAAAAGTTGGTTCAGCTCGAGCTGTTTAATAAAATAGAAGTGGTTCCAAGACTCTCAAACAAACAAATCGACAGACAAATACCAGAACAAACGTTTTCATTTCGGAAAGGCCGTTAAAATCTTGTTTATTGAATATCTTTTGAACGGAGTATCGGATCGGGATGTTTAAGGTGTCATTAGATGCTTATTTGAAGCTAGATCACAACATTACATTTTTAATTTGCGGATTTTTGGTTCTGATCGAACTATCGTAGCATATTTTCAATTCTACGGCTCTATATAGTAGTCTTCTTGCGCACCACAGTCGCGGTGCTCATCGTCACTACGTGGACTGCCGTCCCCAGTGATTGAGTAGTTTTTATTCATTTAATTTGAATCACTGTGGCACGCGACACTTTTATCCGACATACTTTTTTAACTTTTTATGTAATTAGTTTTACGTATGATGTACTTAAACGAATTTAAATATTTTTTTATTTTAAACTTTAGTTACCATCTAAATAAAACATCGAATATCGTCTGGAGTCATTATCAAGTAGATCAATTTTTATTTCGTCTAACCATAAAATAATATTCCACTCCTCCGACCCATCTGGTCTAGAGCACGCCACAATATTTTCCGCAAATTTTTGTACAATCTAACCTTTATTTTCACGAAGTAAAAGACTTTTTTGGTACATATTCTGGTAAGTCTACATTTTAAGAAATAGGACAAACCTTTTTAGATCATATGTACCTTGAAAGCGGTCAAGGCCTTGAAAGACATAATAGGTTCAATTTTTGATATACTGACGATGACTGTTAATTTAAAGAAGAAATTCCTTTGATAAAGTTTGACCAGCACAACATTTTAGCTGCACTCCGATTTAAAATCGTTGGTTAATCGGAAATAGAGAGCTCAGGCAGTAGCCGCAAAAAAAAACTCGGTAATGTTTGGTATGATGTTATGTGTAAATGTGGGCTTAGATGCCTGGCATACAGTACATAAACTGTCTGCCTTGTGTCGCCGCAACTAGAACATGAACCAGTTGGACTATAGATGGTGCACATGAGGGTCTGAAGACTCTGCGACAGCCTCTGTTGAATGCAGCCAAATGAGTAAAGCTCGCGTGGTTAAAACAATTACTGATTTTATTAAGGAAACTTAACGGTATTTATAGCTAAACAAAGTATAAAGAATATGCTTATGTGAACGAAATTGTGTGTAAAGAGAAATGTATTATGATCTATACAGAAATGAGAACATTGCCCAGTTCGACTTCTTCATGTCAGCAGAATATGCATTCGCGCTTGACCTGATAATCGCTACCTTTTGTTATCGCATATACATATTGCTGAGACTGAACATTATGGATGGATGTTATGTAATGGAACCGAAATTTCAAAAGATCATATTGAAATTTTGGCAAGAATAAGAGAATAAAAAGGGAATGATTTAGGTATGAAACATTTGTCGATTATAACCTCGAGTTAGCTAGAACCATTCAATAAGGACTAAGAGGTAGCCAATGTAAACATATAATTTAAATTAATCTATTTACATAATTTATGGTAAAGGCCAAGAGATATAGTTGCTTAGGATTTATGGGCACAGTAAATCTTAGTTTTTAAAGCTAAAACAGCGGAAAACCCAAAAATTTGTAGAACAAAAGTTGTTAAGCTCGAGCTGTTTAATAAATTAAAAGTGGTTTTAGGAACCTAAAACAGCGATTTGATTCAGAAATACAAACAGACAAACAAGAAAAAGCTTCATTTGGAAAAGGCCGACTAGATCTTGTTTATTGAATATCTTTTAAACATAGTGTCGGATCGAGATTGAGGATTCGTTAGACACGTTATGAAATCTAAAATACGGCCTCGATAGAAAAACTTGGAATTTTGCTAATCCGGCCCCAACAGTCCCAATTAAAAAAAAAGATCTTTTGCACTTTCACCCTCATTTCTCTAATTTAACCAATTGATTTTTCAAAGGACTAATATAAACAACCTTTTCCTAAAACGATACCTTTCGATTAGTATATTGCTTTTTACGATCGGTATTGTAAGCTTATTTTTAATGCTCTGTGCTCATCGTCACTACGTGGACGAACGTCCACAGTAATTTATTGTTTGTTAATGTTACTATTAATCGTCGGAAAATTTGATGTTCGAAATTTTTGAGTTGAAGGTGTCATCGGAAATTTTATCTAACCTCATAAGTAATTAAATATCTTTTAATTTCCAGATAACGAGGCTATATAGACTCAGAATTTTATCCTTCTCTCATACTATACGTAAAAATAATTTTGAGATACGTTCATAAAATATTATAGTATACTTTTGATTATTAGTTACCTTTGCGTTGTGAGAAATGGTGTGGCAACTGTAGTTAGTCCCAATGAATAACTCGAGTCTGGTATACTTCGTTTAGTTGTCGAGGTTGTGCCATATGCAACTTTAATTAAAACCGCCGCAACGCTACGTTCAAAGTTATTCAACTTTTCCAAATAATCTTTTTCACCTATTGGAGAATTGGAGTTACCAGGCGATATCATGTTATTGCTTCCTCCAGTGCTATTGTTGATTCTACTTTGTCCATTATTAGATTTTGCTTGCGATATTGTTCTATTATTGTTTAAGTCATCCAATAATAAAGTTTGTGTTAAACAAATTTGACAAGTGGCAATTAAAAGCAGAACTAGTAAGAGGGCAGCATGATGGCGAAGCATTTTTCGTGACACAATAGAGGTATTTAATTGGTATTTATCGTTATTTAATACTGTTGATGACAAACTAGTTAAGGGAGTCACTTCTTGTACTACTTCCACTTTTTCTATTTCTTTTTTTAATTCATCGTTTAGATTTTTCTGTGGGCCTAGAACAATAAAAAGAAAATTTATTTGTTTAGGAAAATTATTATAACAATATTTAATAAATTAGTTTGAAATTACCTATTTGCAACGAATTTCGCTTTTTCACATTAATTCGAAAGCTTAGGTTCATTTGAGGCATGGTAAATATATGGTTATTATTCCATCTATTTAATGACTAGTCACTAAATAGATTTCACCAGTCGATTAAGTTGACGTTAGGGATGTTAAGAACGTCACCTAGTAATAAATAAAGATAAAATTCATTTTTGTTATTAAATTACCATTAAAGCTTAAAAATAAATTTAAAGGTTCAAATATATTTAATATTTTATCTATCTACTGAAAAAGATTCATGATCCTTTTCGCGTTTTATGTTCGTCGTACAATGATCTGTACTATTTGTTATATGTTGAAATGTCCCTTGAGTTTAATGTAAATAATATTATTACACATTTGTCCTTGCCTCCG